>PVKB01003810.1:0-52500 GCA_004027205.1 Ctenodactylus gundi
GAGGTAAACCAAGAGATTCAAGATATATGAAAGAAAATCTTGGCACAAAAATAGAAAATCTGAAAAGACAGCAATCTGAAATGCAGGATGTAAAAAAATTCAATTAAAATCATGGAAAGCCATTTCCACTACTGTGAAAAGAGTATCAGACCTTAAAGACGAGGTAGACAAATTAATGATGTACTCAGTGATACCCTCAAAATAATAAGGTACTTGGATACAATAGCTGCTGGATGGCTTAAAGAGAACCAACCTCAGAATTATGAGTGTGAAAAACAAATTAAGAGGACAACACAAAAGGAATAAGGAACTTATTCACTGTAATAGTAACAAAAGCTTTTCAAGTCTAGGAAAAAGAAATTAATATTGAGATACAAGAGGTATATAGAATCCCAAATAACCCTGACATAAAAAGAACCTCACCAATGAGACAACATAATCGAAGTCCTGGAAACTCAAAACAAAGAGAGAATATTAAAAGCAACATGAGAAAAAAGACAGTAAACTACCAAGAGGAAAGCCTATCAGAATAACTGCAGATTTCTCTACACAAACTTCAATGGCCAGAAATACCTGGAGTAAAATCTAATGCTTTAAAAGACAGCAATTGTCAACTCGGTTTATTATATCCATCAAAACCATCCTCCAAAAGTGAAGAAGTAAAAATTTTCCATGAAAAAAAAGCTCTAAAAAGTTTCTGACCACCAGACCAAGATTGCAAAAAATACGGTAATCTTTGAAAGAGATAGGGTGACTAGCAGTAACAAAATTCTCAGAGGTCAGGAATCTCAAAAGGGGAAGTCTAAAAAGAAAAAAACCACAGAATAAACACTAGAACAAAGCAATCACAGGATTACGCAAATATCTTATAATAATAACTCTCAATGTTAATGGTCTTAGTTTATCAATCAAAAGATGCAGACTGGCAGACTGGATCAAAAAACAAATCTCAACCATTTGCTGCTACACCTCACCCAAAAAGAAACATATACACTGAAAATAAAAGGATGAAAATCAATACTTCAAGCAACTAAAACAAGCAAAAATAGTTATACACATAACAGATTTCAAGCCGAAACAAATGCAAGCAGACAAAGGTGGATGGTAAAGGTAACTCAATAGAAATAGCTCACAATTATAAATATATACACACCCAATGTTGGTGCAGTGATGTCATAAAACAAAAACTGCAGGACAGATAAACTCAAAGATGGCCCAATTCCATCACAGTAGGAGATTTCAATACTCCACTCTCACAAATACATGAACCAGATAAAAACATCAACTAGCAAATACCAGAGAAAAACATTTTGTTCCACATTATGTAACAAAAGGACCTAAGTGATAAAAGTGCCCCACCTAACACCAACAAAATACACTCTTTTCTCAACAGCAGAAATTATACAAACATGGAGATTAAATGATATATTTCTAAATAAGAAGTGGATCATAGAAGAAACTAATGAAGAAATTGAAACTTCCTGGAGTCAAATGACAATGGAAGTGCATCACAGCAGAATCTATGGGACACAATAATATGAGATAAATTTATAGCTATGGACACAAATATTTAAAAGACACAGAAGGTTAAATATCAAATGGTTTCTCTAACACAAAAAACCCAGAATACAGTCATTTTTATAGAACTAAATGGGGAGGGGGGATAGTGAGACATGGGGCGAGAGGAAGGGCCAAAAGGGAGAGGGGAAGACTTTGTAATTGTGACACATTTGTATACTCAAGTTCAATGTAAACATTATGTATTGCACACATATATATTAATAAAATGGAAAAAAGAATAAAAAGGAGCAATTCCATATAAATCTACTGAGGCACCTCAAGGTAGTAGAGAAGCAAAAACGGCACAAGTTCAAAAGCAGTAAAAGGAAAACAACTACATGGATCAGAGTACAGACTAGGAAAACAGTCCCAGAAATCAATGAATCAAAAGCTCTTCACAAGGATGAAAAAGACTAATAAGCCAACAGCCAAACTCACCAAAAGGAGAAGGCAAAAAAAAAAAAAAAAAAAAACCTCATATCCAACACAAACAGTAATGAAAATGGTGAAAGCACAGCAGACATTGCTGAAATCCAGAAGATTTAAGAAATTAAAAACTTAACAGTTATCAGCTGGAAAAGTAGCTATGACACTAAGTAGAAATCTATCTGTATAGTAAATTTTATTTTTCAAAAATTATCAAAGATAAACAGATATGTCAGTAATGTCACAGACCTAGAATAAGAAAAAAATAATACTAACCAAAAAAATAGCCAATAAGCATACATGAATAAAAGGCTTCTGGTCAAGATGGCAGGTGAGCTGCACAACGTCTCCTCCTAGACCCACATAAAAAGTTGTGAATATAGTCAAAATAACCTGTCCAATGCAGCTAAAACAGGGAGGAGAATTGAAAGGAGACCATGGAAGGTCAGAAACCCTGAAAACACATCGGATATGGAGGTAAACAGCAGCCCAGGAAGCATCCCCAGGCCAACTGCAAAGAGCTGGGAGCTGTTGGCATTCAGACAGAGGGAAGCCTGCCTGCAGCCCTAAATCTCTGACTGGGATTGGAGAAGAAAGAGCGCCTCAACAACTGAAAAGAGGTAACAGGAAGCTCAGATATCTTGAAGACATATCAGAAGTAGAGAAAAACAGCAGCCCAGGAAGCAGCTTGAGGCTGACTGAGAGTGACCCTGAGCTGCCAGCAGCCACACACGGAAGAAATTCCGGAGCCCAGAACCTCAGACCAAGGTAAGTGCAGATCTGGAAGAAGTGGGAACTGACAGCAGCTGGTAGCCCCAGCCTTCAACAAAACAAGCCTATGGGTAGTGCATACTATACATACAATGCGAGCTTCTCCTAGAAAAAGGAGCCCAGATCAGAAGCAGTGCTCAACAGCCATCACAGGCAATGATGTAAGAGGAGCCCTCTTAAAAAAGAGTCTGAGACGGAACTGTTTAGAGTAAAAGAAAGCTCAGAAGAGCACATCAGGGCTTTTCGGGTCACTCTTAAGCAATGCCTAAGAAGCAACTGGCGTAAGGGACAGCTGTGGAGAGGAGAGAAAGGCCACCACTCCCCAGAAAGGGTAGAGGTGTAGCAGAAGCACTTCCAAGAGTAGAGAGCCTGCCCTCAGGGAAAGGAGGTCAGGATAGGCAGGAGAGCTTTGCTGAAGGGGCCGAGAGAGAACCAGACACCTCAGCGGTCATGTGTTATTAGATTCTCCACCACTGCCTACCCCCAGCACAGAACTCAGAGGAATTTAAGCACCCTACCCCCGAAACACACACACCCTCATACTCATCCAAAGAAAACTCTCGGCTAGGCCTAAGAGTAAGTCCCTGAACAACAGAAACACAGGAAGAAGACAAGGCAACAGGACACATCAAGAAATTAATGCCATGGGCCCTAAAATACTAGAACTCAGGGAAGGAAGCCAAATTAATAAAAAAAAACAATTAATAAATTAATAAAAAATAAAATGATAAATGAGTAAAAGCAAATAAATAGTTCAAAGAAGATATTCTCAAAGAAACACAAGCAATGATCAGTAGGCTTAAAGAGGAACTTACTAAACAAATAGGAGTCCTAATGGAAACAAAGGTCAATGAGCATACGGACGCCACAAAAGTTGGCTGAGGTAAATCAGAAAATGTGAGATATAAAGAAACATTTTCATACAGAAGTGAAAACTTTGAGAAGAAATCTAGCTGAAACTCAGGGTATAACAAATACATTTGGAATTAGGGGAAGCTGACTCAAACCCTGTGAGGACAGAATTTCAGACCTTGCAAAAAAGGCTGAGGAAACAAATGCTATAATTATGCATGATTCCAAAATTTAAAATGAGCAAAGTAGCTAGATACAACAACTGATAGATGATTCAAAGAGAACCAATCTTAAAATTCTGAGTGTGAGAGAAGCAGCAGAAGACAGCACTGAAGGTATAAAGAATTCATTTGCTGAAATCATGTAAGAAAATTTCTGAAATCTAGGAAAAGAAATTAATTTTCAGGTACAAGAAGCTTACAGAACACAAATAACCATAACCAGCAGAGACTCGCCACGACACAGCAAAATCCAAACCTCAGAAATGCAACATAAAGAGAGAATATTAAAATCAGCTAAAGAAAAAGATATCATTCTATAAAAGCAAACCCATTCAGATTATCTCAGATTTCTCAACGGAAACTTAAAAGGCCAGGAGAGCTTGAAGCAAGATTTTTCAAGCTTTAAAAGACAGCAAGTGTCAACCCAAGTTATTGAATCCAGCAAAACTGTCCCTGAAATTTGAAGCAGAAATAAAAATTTTTCATGACCAAGAATACCTAAAGGAATCTGCAACCACCAGCCCAGAACTGGAGAAAACACTTAAAGGATTCTTTGAGAGAGGCAGAGACACAAGCAGCAGAAAAAACACAGAGGATGGGGCTGGAGCAATGGTTCAGCAGTTAAAGCGCTTGAGCAAGCGCTAAGCCATGTGCTAAGTACTCAAGTTCGATTCCCCAGCACCACATAAACTGGGCATGGTGGCGCAGACGTGTAATCCCAGCACTCGAGTCCAAGGCCAGCCTGGGCTCTAAAGTGAATTCAGGACAAGCCAGGATCACAGAGCAAGACCCTGTCTCAAAAAAATAAAAAATAAAAAATAAATTAAAAAAAAATAAAACACACACACACACACACACACACAGAGGAAAGGAAACACCTAACAAAAAAAAATGGTATTGGAATCATCTGATTGTTATCCTACTAAAACAACACCAGCTTTCTCATAAAATTTGTGGAACTTCCTCCCACAGTTACTACTTGTAATAGTATATTAGTTTGCAAAATATATTTATATTCATCATTGAGAATTGGTATAAAATCTTTGAAAATATGTACACACCAATCTATGGATGGATAGGTAGATAAACTGGTAAAACAAATCTGGTAGTAAGTTAGTAATTAGTGAAATGTGAGTAAAAATTATGAAAGTTTTAAAAAATTCTGAAATAAGCATGCTGTTTTATTGATTGCTTTGTGTGTAATATTCTTTTGTGATATAGATTTAAGTTCATTTAATGTAACAATTCACTTATTCAGTCTTTGATATAAGTTTAGCCTAAGAAAACTGATTGATATAATGATAACCTGAATGTCTTAAATGTACAAACATTTACCCATCAGTACTCAGCTAACGAATTTGAAATTTAAATTCTCTCTTTCTCTCTCACATTACAGCCTTATTTCATTGTTATATTTCTCTTCTTACATGGCCTGGGGGGAGGTAAGGCCATGCTAAAGAATCTCAATAAAGATATAGTAAGATATAAAAAAAAAAAACTTTTGGCAAATTGTCCCAATAAAGGGCTGTGCCGATCCCAGAGAAGAGGCATCAGGATATAGCCACTGCAGCCCATCCTAGAGGTAGGAAGCTGAGCTAAAGAGTGGTGATTTGAGTGGTGAAGTGAGTCAAACACAGAAGATTAATTATGTTAAGTATTGCATGGTTTCTCTGATTTGGGAAACCCAGAACACAGGTATTCTATAGAACCAAATAGATGTGATGGTGGTGGTTAGAGGGAAGGGGAAGAGTGTGGGAGAGCCAAAAATGCAAAGGGACTGTAATGTTGATGTGATGTATATGTGCACAAAATACTCAAGTTCACTGTCAATACTATGGATCGCATACACTCACACACACACACACACACACACACACACACACACACACACACACACAAACAATAATGGGGGAAAAGTTACAAAAAAACTTAACCTCAATAGAGACGACAGAAATGTAAATTAAACTAGACACATTTCATCTATCAGAGGAAGAAACACACTAAATTTGGTTCAAAGATATGTTGTGCCAATATTCTATTTGGTAAATAAGTCTTGTAATCCTAGCCAGGGCAGGATGACCACAAGTGCCAGCCCAGCCTAGCTACTCAGAATATTTCTCAAAAACAAAAACTGAAAACAGGGCCGGAGATGTATGTAGCTCAGTGTGAAGGCCCTGGGCTGGATCCCTAGAAATACACACACTCCTTTGACTTCTAACATGTGATTACTAAATTTCATTTATAGAAGTTAATAACAATAATTAATGGATGAAATCTGTTCAAAATTGTTATAGTAGTTGAAAAAGACAAAATGCCTAAAATGATCACAGACTGAGTGAATTATAATTTTATATATTAAACACATACACAATCTACTCAAATCACCCTGTATAATTCTCAGAATGTGTAATTCTGAATAGTATTCAGGTGATTTTTATTTTCTTTTTTGCTTGTCAAGTGTTTTTTATATTGGTGGGTTTTTTTCATATCCTTATCAATGGAGATGAGAATTTTACAAACATTATGTTTATAACTACTGTTTATATAATGTTTTAAAGATTACAATATGTGCTATGGCTATGTATCCATACAAAAGCTTATATTAGGAGCTTCCACATCCCTTCTTAACTAACCTTATATTTACATTTTCATCTCATACACGTAAAGGACTTTGGTTCACAAAATCCAAGGCCATTTCAATGGAGGAAGCTCTTCCTTTTTTCAGCATTAATCTACCTGCAAGCTCCTATGTCATACCACAGCATGAAACTGCGTAGGAGACTGTAAAACATAATTCATCAAAAATCAAAATTCTAGAAATTACTGGGACCAAAACCAAAATTAACAACTCTATGATTTTATAAAGAAGTAATTTTTTGATTCAAGAAATTCTAATAAAGCTGGGTCCTATGGTGCAAGTCTGCAATGCCAGGGAGACTAGGGCAGAAGAATGGCAAGTCTGAGCCCAGTCGGTGCTACTCAACAAGACCCTGTCTCAAATACACAATAAAAGGGAACTGTGGATGCAGTTCAGAGTGAAGACCTTGTATCCAATACTCAATACCACAAAAAAATCCAATAACTACAAGTAGTGGTAAGAGATCAGTATCAATAAGATAATTTGCTTCATAAACCTCCCAAGAGTTGCTAAATGCTCTAAAAACATAACCATATGAGCTTAAAATTACAAGAGACGAAGATTTCTAAATACAAAGTATCTGGAGTCACAGACTTCCAAAAAATTTTTATATTTTTTTTTTCTGAAGTCATAATCCACATAGGTAAGAAAGTGTTGTCATGTCCGTTGACACCTTTTACATAAAATAAGACATAGCTATCCTCTAAAATAAACACGAGCTGGGAAAACGGACCCTACAGAAAGCAGGATGGAGCTGACCCTGTTGGCATCGGCATTAATTTACTTAATGATTGTCACGGCCACAGCGGATGTCCGTGCTCCCCCACAGCTGGGGGTTCCGCAGCCCAGCACAGAGAACACAGGCCTTTTGAAAACACCCACTGTTTCATCAACGCAGGTTTGTTTCTTCCAAGTGATGAGAACAAAACGCTTCCGGAAGCATTTAACATTTTAAAACAAAAACTCTTGACTGGAGATTTTTAAGGGAAAAAAAGCCAATCAACGTTTAAAGTATAGGATCACAGTATGCAGGGAAGGAAGAGACTTTTAAGGATTGTGCGAGTTTACTTTCAGTAAACCAGTGAAA
The DNA here is from genome assembly GCA_004027205.1 of Ctenodactylus gundi. Classification (NCBI taxonomy): domain Eukaryota; kingdom Metazoa; phylum Chordata; class Mammalia; order Rodentia; family Ctenodactylidae; genus Ctenodactylus; species Ctenodactylus gundi. The sequence continues at coordinate 7,556 of PVKB01003810.1, forward strand.
ATGTTAGGATATCAGCAATGCACGTGTTAATTAGTAATAAAGGGATGGACCACCAGCTTTCTGAGATGCTTACGGGATCTTCGGTCACAGAACTCTTCAGCAAGAGATGGCAGGTGGTATCAGGAGAAATGCTTTCATCAAAAATATGAATGAACCCCTACTATAAATTTATGTTTTATGAACCAAGGAAGGGAGACCATTTTTCCTTTTGTTTTTAGCTTTTTAATTGATGGAATTATTGCAACTAGAAAAATACCTAGGTACAAACCTAAAAGTTAGAAATTTCAGCAGGAGGAGGAAGATTAAATATATATACTATTTTAAAGCCTGCCTGAGTGATGGCATTGCCATGATATGGAAACTGGATGTCACTCAGGCCCGAAAGCCAGGAAAAGCTCTGCAGCCTCTGTAAAACACAAAGCCTGGAAATCCACAGGAAATGCTCACCAACTTGTTTCTTCTCCAGAAAGGTGACCCATCCAGGTTTGCTTATCGCTTCCAGGAGAACAGGGAACAATGGGTAAGTGTCACAACAGATATTTGGGGTAGGAAGAAAAGTAATACGTCTTCTGACCTTGTCAAGAACAGATACGGTGGGAGGGAGTTGAGATCCACGCTGGAACAGGAAAGCAAGCACTTCTGTTTCAAATGACCTACTTCAGAGGTAGGCAGGACAGCCGGGCTTTCCCAGCCAACAGATGCCGTCTTCCTCCCCAGAGATGAGCAGACAGTCCGTCTGTCAGAAGAGGCATGATACTGAAAGAACTGAGCAACAATGAACCTCTCATAACCTCTGCTTCCTTAAAAGAGGGAGATAATATGCAAGGAAAAGACCTTCTCCAGTGTTTCAATTAACAGGGGTTAAAATGTAAACCAAGGCAGGATTCATTTCAGAATACACATGATTATCTTTCCTTTTCCACAATAATTCACTTCCCTACAGTTTTAGGATGGGCCCAATATAGAAGTCCATTTGTAAAGTGCTTCCTTATTTACATAGTACCTCCAGAGACACAATCTCCTCTGGTCCACATGACAACTCTGAGAAGCAGGGATTACACTTGTTCTACGAATTTTAAAAAATGGAGGTGGCAACTCTGAGTCACCTGCCCAAGGTCACCTAAGAAGTTATCAGAACTTGGATCTAAGCCTTCATCTTCTGAATCTACTTTGTATTCCTCACAAGCACCACTACCAACAGAAAGAGAACAGGACCTACTGAGATAAGCACAATTTTTACTTGAAAGGAGCTTTCGGAAAAGCCAACATAAGTTTTAGTTTTATTTTATTTATTTACTTATTTGTTTGGGCACTAAAGATTGAACCCGGAGTCTTCACAATAAGCTACGTGTCCAGCCTCTTATTATTATAATTATTATTGTTATAGGGTGTCAAGTTGTCCAAGTTAGGCTAGAACTTGCAATCCTCCTGCCTCAGCCCCCATCCCGAGATGTGGTATTACAGGTGTGCGTTACATCTGGCCTAGTATCAATTTTACATGCATATAAAAGGATTCTGTGGTAAAGAGAATAATCTCCTTCCATGGGATAATCAACTCCTAATTCCCAGAACCTTTTACACGAATATATGATATTCCATGGCAAAATAAACACACACTTTTTGTAATTTTGATGAAATTAAGAGGCTGGAAATGGGAGACTCTTATGGGTTACCTGGGTGGCCCCAAGAGTGAGGAAGAGGTCAGTGCTAGAATGTCATGCAATAGCATGATGAAGACTCCAGGTGCCTCTCTGTTGGCTTTGAAGGTGGAAGAGGGGCTACAAGTCAAAGAACACTGGTGGCTTCTAGAAACAGCTGGGAGGCAGAGATGGACATGTGGGGGGGTGGGAAGGGGGGAGAGCAAGGTTCAGAGGGAAGGGAGTGCGAAGTTCAAGAGATACATTAGTGCAAAGTTTCTCAAGTTTAACACAGCCATCGTGTATTGCAAATACGTGCAATACAAATGGGAGAAAAAGAAAAGAGAACCAATTCCCTCCCAAGTCTCCCAAACAAGTGCACCTTCGCCGACACCTGATTTTAGGCCAGCGGGACCCATTCTGCCCACCTGGCCCCCAGAACTGAAGACGGTACATCTGTGTTAAGGCACCTAGGTAGGGTTTGGAGAAGTGGCTAACTTTGGCACTCAAGGCCCTGAGTTCTAGCCTCAGCACCAAAACTCAAAACAAAAGTTTGTGGTAACTTATGACAATAGTAACAGGAAGCTAAAAGTTGGCATGGATGCAGAACTGAAAGAATAGATGGCCCCTAATCTGCTACATGAACCAAACCATAATAACACACAGGCCCAACCTGCTACACGCACCCAACGTCAAGGACTGGCAGCCCTGGCCTCCTACACCAACAGTCTCCAGGGTGATTTACTGTCTTACACAGCAATCTATTAAAATTTTGGAATATCTTTACCTCCAAAAACATAACAATCCTTCAACTAAATCATACATCAAGCTTTGGTTCAGTTCCACTTTTCCATTTCCACATTCAGATAAAAGGTGAGTTTTTTTGACAGTTATCTTAAACTAGAATATATAAAATCCTACCCTGAAATGAATTTCTCACTTCACTAAGTCTACAATACATCAGAGTTCTTACTATTCTATTAACTCAGGGGAGAAAAATCAGTTTTCTGCCAATAGACAAGCCACACTTCAAATCTGAAAATAAGAGGTCCAGTGGATAAGAGGATTTTTAATTCTAAGAGGGCAATTTTTTTCAAGAGCAAGTTGTCATATTTCACTCATTGCATAAATATGTAAAACTAAAAATATATAAATATCCTATTTATGACTTTGTTTACATATTATGACAAGAAAATCCAAAAGAAAAAGAAAAATACACAAGACAAGCAAGTAAGAGTTTGAAAGAACACACATTTCAAAACAAAATTTCACAAATCCAAGAGACAATAAATTTTAGAGATTTCTTTTTTTATGCTAACAGATAAATAATCAAAAATCAAAGTAGCAAGTCAGTTTGCCATTTTGAGTTAAACTCCCTCTGAAATTTAACTTTTCATCACAAAACCACACATTGGCCTTGATTGATTAAAAGGCATGTCCACAATATTTTGAAGACAGCTATACTTCATGTAGTCCATCAAATTTCACCCGAACTGGACTAAGTAAGAATACTACAGAATAGGGCCTGAAAGTGTTAATTTCTCATATGTGTTCATGTCAAAGCCACTCACTGTGGCAAATTATCTTGGATCCAAGATCTAGTCTTTGAGCTCTTGATACTTTCATTTTACCTCTATGTATATTAGGTTTTAATGGTGAATTTATTTGGTCAGGCTGCTCTCTTTTTGTTTGGAAGGTTGGTTTCTTGCCAAGCATGATGGCTCATGCCTATCATCCCCGCCAGTCCCTCAGGAGGCTGAAGGGGGAGAATTTTAAGTTTCAGGCCAGCCTGGGTAATTTAGTGAGACCCTGTGTTTTGTTTTGTTTTGAAACAAACACAGTTTGCTTGATAGAAATAAAAAGAACGTTCTTCCACACACACAAAGCACTGCTCAGCAATCTGTATCAAGACAATGACTGAACAGTGTGTTCCTAAGAAGCAGCGAAAAACCCACAAGCTTGGAAACAAACATAATAAGTGATTTCAACGACAATTAAAAACTTTTGCTTAAACAAACAAACAAACAAAAAACCTTTTGGGCTGAAGGCTGGTCCCGAGATTAGAGCACTCGCCTAACATGCACAAGGCCCTGGGATGGATCCCCCAGTGCCATATAAAAAGTAGCCAAGTGGTGGCACTCTCAGGAGACTGAGGCAGGCGGACTGCAAACTGTAAGGCTAGACTGGACTACACAGTGTATTTGGGCCCAGCCTGGACTACAGAGTGAGATCCTGACTAAAAAAATAAATTAATTAATTAAAATAAATTAAACTAAGTTTAAAAAATTTTTAAAAATCAAGTATCATTCCAGATGTCTTGACAAACCGATGCACAGGGGACAGTTTCAAGGGGTGGAAATGAAAGCCTCCCACCCTTCCCCAGCTCTGCAAGAGACCTTCTCTCAAAATAAGACTCATAAAGGGGTGGTGGGGGGTGTAGCTCAGAGGTGGAGTGCTTCCAGATTCAATCCTGAGACAGACAAAAACAAACAAACAAACAAACAAAAAAAAAACCACCCCACAATGCTGCACTGGGGACTGAAGCTCATGCATGTTAAGCAAGCGCTCAACCACTGAGTTACATCCCCAGCCCCTCCCCCCCTTTTTTAACTAATAAAAGTAAAAAATAAATTAATAAAAGAACTGGTGATATAGCTCCCATCAACCAGCCAATGGAAATAAAAATTTTGTTGTATGTACAAAATAGCACACTATACTCTTCCACAAAGATATACTTGAGGCTTCTGCAGGTAGACGGACAGGACACAACTTGAGATCATCCTGATTAGTGGAGCCAGACACAGAAGGTTAAACATCGCATGACTTCTCTAATGCGAGAAACCAGAACACAGGCATTTCACAGGACCAAATGGGTGTGATGGCAGGAGTGGGGTGACAGGGGAGGGCGTGGGGGGCCAGTGGGAGGGAAGGGAGTGCAGTGTTGATGCAATGTGTCTCTGCACAAAATTCTCAAGCTCAACAAAATCACTGTGTGTGTGTGTGTGTGTACACACACACACACACACACACACACACACACACACCCACCATACAAACAAGAAAAAACACATGGAGAAAAATTTTACTCTCAGCCACAATCTTACAAAATCTCCAGGCTGGCCTCCTACTAGCAATCCTCTTGCCCCAACCCTCCCAAGGGGCTGGGACTTGGGCAAGTGTGCACCACCATGTCCAGCCTGAGAATCTAAAGTTTACTGCAACTCATCCTCAGTTTACTCCCAGCTTCACCTGTCAGCATGCCCTCAGCCCGCAGCCCCCGACACACACATATAAACCTCGAGGCCACATGCACATGCGGGCAGGTCGCACAGAGGAAAGCCGCCTTCACTCATCCACACCATTCACTAAGCATGCACATCCAGCTTCCTCTGCTGGTCACTCTTCCACATCGGGAGTCATATTCCATGTCTCACTAGCTAGCTCCTGTTGCTAACAAATCCATGAGCCTTCTTCTAAGTTCCTGGGCATAGCTGGACAGTTTCCAATTATACCTTCTGTATTCTGGTGTAAATCTATTTTCTACCTAAGACTCAGAATTAAAGAAACACATGGACCATTCCCTAATCTTCATACCAAACTCATGCTCTGGGGTAGGAAGAAAAGCACATCAAAGTGCACATCTTTCTTCTTAAAAGCTAAAAAATGAACAAGAAAGAAAAGAAAAGAAAAGAAAAGAAAAGAAAAGAGAGCAAGTGAGCAAGCTGAAAACTTGCTGATGTCTGTAATGTCAGCACTTAGCAGGCTGAGGCAATTGTGAATTCAAGTCTCAAAAAAAAAAAAAAACAACAAAGTGTTATAGTATCTTAAAATCAAAATTCAGACTTTCTCCCTTAGCTACTAGTATGTGTGTTTTAATGCATGTGACAATGTGGCAAGCCACTGAAAAAGATTCATCTAATAAATTATACACTATTGTATACCCAGGCAGATCTTTGGCAAACACAAAGTGAAACTTTTCCACTGATTAGCCTAAATAGTGCATTTCTAAAGAACCGTTTTTCCTATTACCCTGTTTTCCAACCAAAAAGAGCAAAGCTATCATGTTGCTCCTATTCATTTGCTTCTTCCCTTAACTGCTAAGTTCTCCACATAAACTCATCTTTCATTTCTCTCTCTGTGCGTGCACGCGTGCGTGTGTGGTGTAGGAGGCCAAACCCAGGGCCTTGCACATGCTAGGAAACTGCTTTACCACTGAGCTACAGCCCCGTCTCCAGCCCCATAATACGTCATTTCTCCTCTTGTGCTAAGATAGCCTATCCCAGCCTTCCAAAGGTATGAGACTTGGATGTAGCCAATCAGAAACTACTGCAGCAACTTTGATTCTCTAGCAAAGGATGCAGAGACAGCAAGACAAGACATTTTTTCTGGTGATATTATATATTCAACAACAACAGTTCCAAGAGCAGTAAAATCTATCACTGGCAATTCCTGTTAGCTCCTCTTAGATCTTGACACTTCTCCAAACATACTACCAATATCCCTCCAATAAATCTCTGTCCTGCTACATAGAGCCAGAATCCATTTCTACTGCTTCTAATGGGAAACCTGACATGTACACATAGCCAACACACCTAGGCATCTGACCACATTACCAGTATTTCCCTACACAGTGCATGTGATGTGGAACAGAAATAAATTTACTTCCTGCATTTGGAGATAAAAATGTTGAATCAGGAAAACAAAATAAGACTATCAGGAAGAAAAAATGAAAATTTCAGTTTAAAAAAGAGCAAGAACTGAACTTTAATGGCCTGAAACTGCCCATATGGCAGAACTTGAACTAAAAGGAAGGGGAGGGCAAAATATTATTTTAAAATATACTTTTACTTTTGCTAAGCACTCATAATATCTTCATAAAATACATTTTTATTAAAAATGTATTGTGGTTCTACAGATAGCCAAGGTTTGTCCTTGAGAAGAAACAAATAGGCCCAGAGCCCTTTACACAGTTACAGACTTCAATGTTGACACAACCACCACCTGGGGTTTCTCAAAGCACTACTAAACTTCCAGACTCACACAACAATGAAGACCACACTTACCACCAGTCAGTGTGGAAGCATCCAAGACAGAATCTCAGCTTCCAGCATCCACAGACTAAGAGGAAAGACCAGAGTCCAGAACCTTAGATCGAGGTAAGCACAAATCCAGGAAAGTGAGAACCTCAGCCTGCCAGCAGGCGGGACCATCCTACTTCTCTAGAGAGAGTTATACAGCCTCCCCCTGACAGCATCCAAGCCAAGTCCCATCAATCAAGTCCAGTCTCTCCCCAGAAGAAGGTAGCAGCATATGTATACTTCCAGGTCCCATCCCAGTGCTCTGCCCCTTCTGGGTCCAGCCTCAGTATTCTGCCCCTTTCAGGTATGGAAGTTGTGGTAAGCCTCTACTACATATCTGTAATCCAATCTACATGCCTATAATCTACCCTTGCAGACCAAGCCCCAATCTCCTAACAGCACACAGTTCCCCAGGCAATCCATAACCTCCGAATACATGAGACTTTTGGGGGATATTCCATATCTAAGCCACAACAGGGACTTAGTCTGCTTGTAGCTTCTCTCGGTCTAATATAACCTACCAAGTAAGGGACATGGTTAGCCTAAGCAGTCAATGAGTCACTCTGCTCCTTAGGGAAAAAATTTAAAGAATGATCAAATTAGCATGCAGGAGGTAACAGGTTTTGATAACCATTTGCACTACCGATATTCTATGTTAATCCATTCACTGCATTAACTGATTTCAAGTTTTCTGTTTCAAGATGTCTCACAAAAATTACCAAATGATAGAAAGCTGCTATTTTGACTAGTTTGTGTGTTGAGTAACAGTCTGGGCTGCAACCCTAGCACTCTGAAGGCTGAGGCAGGAGATCAGCAAGTTCAAAGACATCCTGGGCAACACAGGAGCTCAAGTTCACCCTGAACTACACCAGGCAACATCCTGTCAAAAAAAAAAAAAAAATCAAAATGGAAAAAAAGGAGCATCAAAAATTGGAGGAACACAAGGGCACGATAGCTTCAGGCAAACAGCACATACTTCTAAAGCAGACGGAGAGGGCCAGGCATGGTTGAACACGTGTGCAATCCCAGCGCTCTGGAGGCTGAGGCAGGAGGACTATAAGCTCAAGCTTAGCCCAGAGACCCCATGTGTTCAATCCCTACTACAGAACAAAAAGATTTAAAAAAAGATGGTGTGGTCATTCAACAGGGGGAATGGTTCAAGTGACCCACAAGATGATGAATCACATCCCCCGTTGAAGGCAGTAACAAGGCAGCTGCTAAAGGACTCAGTGCTAGCACCTGTTGGAACTGTCAGGTATCAGACTCAGGAACCTGGAGCATGGGAGACGAAGGAAGGACACACAATACGCAGAAGTCGTCAATGTAGAAAGAGAAAGGGAAGGGAGATGATTCAGAGAAAATGGTTAAGTTTTTCCGGAAGAGGCTTAAAAAACTTTTAAAGTTGAAACTTAATAGGAAAAGGGTGACTGCAGCAGGGATACAGAAGTCAAAGATCAAGCAAGGCTCCCGGGGAGGAAGGAGAAAGTAACCCTGACCACTCTGTGGGCTGAGCAGTCTCAGTGGTACAGGGACTGGGCGCTGTCCACGGCTTCATGTAGACGCACCATGAGGATACCCGGACAACATGCTGTACAAAATCCACAGCTGACAGCAGCCCCCCACCCCGCCCCCTTTTTTTTTTTTTTTTTTTTGCTTTTTATTTTGATGGAGGGTCTTATTCAGTCACTAAGTTGCCCAGTCTGGGCTTAAACTTGTGATCCTCCTGCTTCAGCCTCCCCGAGTGCTGGAATGACAATCTGTACCACCAAGCCTGGCTCTTCACTAGAATTTTCTTCCCTAAAAATAAGTAAATATAGTGTATGGCACTGTGAGTACTACAGTGAAAAATACAGCAGAGAAAATAACAGAAGTCCAAGGTAGGGAAGAAGGAGGTGTAACTTTATTTTTTCACTTTTTAATTATTTTTAAAAGACTTTTTTGAGCCAGGCTCAGTGGTATGGGCCTTTATTTTTCTATTTATTCATTTACTTTCCACAGGTGTGCCATGTGCCACCTTGCCCAGCCTATGTGGTAACGGGTAATCCAACCCAAGGCCACACACTTGCCAGACAAGTGCTCCTAACATCTGAGCTACGCCTCAAGCATCACCTTAAATTCTGGATGTAAAATTATAAAAACATGGTCACAGCATTACTGGGAGGAAGTTACTGGGGCACATCTCACAGATGGTGATAATGGAGTACTCAGTGAACATCTGAGTTAAGAATGTTATAGGCAGGTGAAAAGCCCAAGCAAGGCCAAGGTTCGAATGTGCCTGCAGAGAAATTCAGAGTCAAAGGCAGAATAGAAATTGACATGAAGCTGTTATGCCCTGTGTTATAAGCTTGGATCTCAAATGCTACCAAAAACTCACATGCTAAACCTTGGTCTTTCAGCTAGTGAGGCTCCTGGGACGTGGCAGAAACTTTAAGAGATGGGGCCTGGCGGCAGGGAGTCAGATCACCGGGGCCACACTCAAGGGGAAAATGGGACCTCACTCAGCCCCTTCCTCCCCTCTTTGCTCGCAGTTGCCAGGAGGTAAAAAAGTGTAACGCCACTCAGCTTCTGCCTCCACAGGCCCAAAGCCTCAGGGCCAAGCAACCACAAAAAAAAACTATGAAAACCTGAGTCAAAACAAACTTTTTCTTCTCTAAAGTTGACCACCTCAAGTATTTTGTCTCAGCAGCAGAAAGCTGAACCACACATCTTGCTCCTCCCTTCCAGTCATTTTGGCCTGGCCATGGTTCCCTTCTGTTGCTTTCTCAATCTTTTCTGTCTTTGAAGTCTGGTCACTGTTCCCTTCAGTTCAGCCCTAAAGGCCAAATTCTAGCCAGGGCCAGTATATGAACCACTCCCTGGAACCCTACATAACCCTGTGCCAAGCTCCTCTAATTCTAACGTCCCACCTTGTGTACAATAAGAAATTCAGGGCCGTAGCCCGGATGAGAGACAAGGTACCTCAGACAGGAAGTTAACAAAACAACAGCAGAAGTTCAATTTGGCCTTGCTGACAGATTCAGTATCCAACATGATGCCAGATTCTGGCCCAAACACTGAAAGAACACAGCACCCTCTGCCAAGATTCAGTTTTTTTAAATTCACAAGTTCAATGGAAAATATGTACAAATGTGCAGAGAGTAGCTCACTCACACAAAGAGGAACACATATGCCTTACAAGTGATACAAAGATCCGTCCTACCTTTAACAAAAGGAAAGCCAATGAATACACTAAAGGCTGTTTTCTCCATAGAATCGAAAACGATAAACAGATAGCACTTGGTGTCAGCAAACCAAAGTGGAGGCACATAAACCTCTGTAAAAAATAATTTGTAATGTGACAAAACTTAAAATATCCATATATTTTAATCCAAAATCTCCAACTACAACTTTATTATCCAGACATAGGTATTTGTACAAATATCTGTGGATAGGATTTTCACTATGGCAGTGCTCATAATAGAAAAAGATTAGGAAAAAAATAGAAAATATGTGTCAAGCCACCAATAGAAAATATGTGTTAAGTGAAGGGACAAATATATAAAAGAATACATATTATCAGTGACTTACTAAAAGCAAGCAAGCAAACAAACAAGGTACCTCCAAATAAATCCATCCATCCGGATTCACAAGATTTACCCTGTTAGATGGCACAGGGTTAGCCGTGCCTAACAGTGTATTCAGTAGCTCTACTTCTGAGTCACTTTTGTAAGGATGCATGTATGTATAGGAATTTTGAAAGTTCAGAAAGATAAAATCACTCTTAAGATAACAGAGCAGGATGATACAAAAGTCCTACCTTTTATCATAATGTACTTTGAACTGACTGAAATTAATTATCATGTCCATGTGTGATGTTTTTTAAAAAAAATACTATCCAAAGCCAGATTTCAAAAATAAAAAAAGGATCAGAAATACATTATCTTGCAATGCATAAAGATCGATGATGTCAAGAACAAAAAACAATCTGAACGGGTCTAAATGTCAAAACTCATCTATTTATCATCAGATCAGCAATCATAGATTGTTACAAGACAAATGTGCTGACCTATAACATCTTGAATAACAGATATTTCTCCACTTGTGGTAAAACTGAGCCTGTTTACAAACTCTTAGGGTTCTCTGAGTATCTGCCACATATGAAAAAAAAAAAAAAAAAAAAAAACACCAGAGTTTAAGGCAGATAGTTCCAAATGGAAAAACAGTAAGTTACATGGCTACCACAACAACTGGCTTGTGACTGACAGTCACCCTGGCCTTCATCTCCACATCTGTGGAACAGTCCACATCATGATTCCTGTTCTGATGACACTCTAATTCCCAGAAACAATATACGCCTTTGAGTTTGTGGGAAATAAAAATATGCAAGAGATTAATTCTGTCCAGACTTATCTCAAACACACTCAATGTCAGCAGTCAGTCATTAAAACACTTTATAAAATTATTACAGTAGAAGGAATGCCACCTTATTTCCTTGAGGATTTCCTAGGTTCTCACAAGTATTTATAAATACGCCAACATGAATATGTACAAGGTAATGCATATATTTCATTCATGTAAATAAAAAATTTAAAATCACTTCTCATCTTCCCTGTGCTACTGTGTTCCATACAACCACAGTCCTGACAGACACTGAAATTTGTTCCTAAGGATAAAATTATTCTGTTATGGCAAGCACAGCAGATACTCTTCCCAAAAAGTTCAGGATAAGGGGTTTTGTTTTGTTTCCCGTTAAATCACCTAAAGCTACTTGACTATAAAGACTTCCTGGCGGGTTTCTGAAACGGAGCCCAAGGCTCAGACACACCCAGGACTAGGGAGTTGGTCTACCAGGGTCAGTGATTCAACTTGGCTGACGGCGAAATGACAAAAAGCTTTGCTGTGTGTCTATGAGGTCTCTATTCACAGAAGAGATGCAGACACAACTGTATCAAGTTTCTCCAAATTTCTACACATTGACACTGTCTGTTTAAACCAGAAGACATCGACAAAATTGAAATATTATGTATTTTTATTGCTTTCCTATGCTCCAAAATTGCAGGGAAAAAAATCACATACACTGTGGATCTGAGATGACTATAACCTTTGCTTTATTAAACTATTTTTAAATATATATATTTAAATAATACATTATCATATGTATTATTATATACATTAATTACATCAAATGAGATCAAAGAATCGAAAGCTGCATCAATTCTCACCTGTGGAATCAAACTCGATTGGTTGGCACCGGCGGCTAGATGACCAATCACACTTGAGGACCTGTCCTCCTTCCACGATGCCTGGCTGGGTCGTGTTTGCTTTGGGAGCTCCCACCAGAAGGAACATCCGACTAGAATACAAAATGGGTAGATGCCATTTTTTAACCAGACAAACCACAAACAGTACCTCATGGTTCATAAGGAACAATCACCATCCTAATATTATCCACAAATAGTTTTTAAAGCCATGCACCAAGGGCCTAATTTTTAAGTATAATAACTCTTAATAATATATTTATCATTCTCTCATTTGAAAATCATCTTCTTTTCTAAGAACTTTAATTTACTTCAGTTTTTAAAATTAATAGTGACTAGCAGATTTCCTTTTACAAGATTAATTTAGTGACTACACAGTCAAAGATTAGGGCCACTGCTATCTTCTTTTTTCTCAATATTTATTTTTGAAATAAGGTCTCATCAAATCCAGGTAGGCCTTAAACTTGGTATACAGCCCAGGCTGGCCTCAAACTGGAGATCTTTCTGCCTCAGCCTCTACTGGGCATTCAATTCTTATCAATGCAAAATAAATGGAATATAAAATAATTAGGACCCAAAACTTCTAAGCATAAAGAACTATCATCTTGAGCTGGCCTCTCTTCATTGAAAAATCATACATGGACTGGGCAGCTCCTGCACAGAAGGCCCCAGCTGGCACCTGAGACTTGCTTCCAGTGGGGCTTAGAGAAAGAAGCGGTGGGAAGGGAGGTAGAGAGAGAATCGAGAAACACAGACCTGATCAGAAACTACAGGGAATGATTCAATCTTGAAATCAATCTTGATTATAGTGAGAGAAACCCTGTGATAAACCTCATCCAAGCCCTCCTCCTGGTTCCAACGCCCTTCTCCTACCATTCTATCCACTTTCTGGGGCAGCTCTGGATGTCCTCATTCATGAGTGTCTCTACAAGGTGTGATCAAAAATGTAGTGAACGCAGCTGCGCCGAGCCATCCCATGAAAAGGCAAGGCTCATCAAAGGATGATGCATGTCCTCGGCCACCAGAGCCATGGCTCTGTCACCTCGCCGCTTCTGGATCCTCTCCAAAGTCAAAATGACCACGAAAGGTTCACATTTTGAACTGATTCAGGACCCCCCCAGGCAGCCACCACAGCACAGCTGAGTCTCACACACGGGGACTTCCAGAGCTGCTGCAGAAAGCAGCCAGAGTGAAGGGGTAAGTGTGCTTGAAGTAAGCGGGAAGATTTTGAGGAGAATTAACAGCGGCATGTCTTTTACTGCAATAAATGGCTTTTAAAATTTAAGCAATCACCACACAATTTTTTCTTTTTGAGACAAGATCTTGCTCTGTAGCTCCATGCTGAATTCACTATGAAACACAGTCTAGCCTTGGGATCCTAGCAATCCTCCTGATTCAAGCTTCTGAATGCTGGGATTACAGGCATGAGCCACCAAGCCCAGCTTTATGTGGTGCTGGGGAATTGAACTCAGGGCCTTGTACTTGCAAGGCAAAAGTTTTAACCACTGTGCCATTCCTCTAGTCCTCTCACTGTAGTTTCTAATCACACCTTGTATCTAGATTAGAAGAAACAGGTAGCTCCAAAAGAAAGACAATTTTAAAATGCAGTCCCTCTATCTCTCTCTTTCTCTCTCTCTCTTTCTCCCTCCCTTTCTCTCTCTCCCCCCCTCTCTCTTTTTGACAGCACCCAGGGCCTTTGCACTGAGCAACATCCTGGCCCTTTTCTTTTCCCATTTTGATAAATCACTAAGTTACCCAGGGTGCACTCAAACTTCCAATCCTCTGGCCTGTAAGTTCTGTGGTCGAGTATGAGGACAGGAGGAAAGTCCAGGGAGCTGAAGGGCACAAGCACTTCCGGGAAACCACGCAGCCAGTTCTCACAAGGAGTGTGCACCGGCTGTGAGACAACTGGTAGCCTGGAGGCTGGAGAGAAGCGGGGCTTGAGAAACACCGAGTTGCGGATGTCAGACACATAATGAGTGCACTTACCCCGGGGAGCTTCAGAGAGGGCTAGACCAGGGAGGGGGCTCTAGGGCAAGGACACTCAGGAGTCAGGAAAAGAGAGAACCATAAAGCAGAATCGCACTCTTCCTTCTCTGGAAACTAAGATACAGGAAAGGGGAAAAAAATCCTGGATACGGGTAGACAGCCAGCACTGAATAATGCTACTGCCACTGCAGTTTCTTTGTGTTATATGCTAAGGCTCATAAACTTCTATGGCAAAGGAAACACATCCAGAGTGCCTTCCCTGTTTGTGGTATCAACAGAACTGTGTGTGTGTGTGTGTGCGCGCGCGTGTGTGTGTGTGTGCGTGTGCGTGCGTGCGTGTGCGTGCGAGCGTGCGTGCGAGTGTGTGTGTGTGTGTGTGTGTGTGTGTGTGTGTGTGTGTGTGTGTTGAAATATAGTCTCCCTAACTTGCCCGTGCTGGGCTTGAATTTATAATTCTCCTGCTTCAACCTCCCAGAGTGCTAGAATTACAGGTGTGTGCTACCACACCAGGCTTAAACCTACCCCTTCAATATAAAGGGCACTCATTTTAACTTTTTAGATCAGTTTCATTTATCCTGGGCAGTAGCTGCCAAATCTCGTCTAGACCAGACAAAAGCTGGCCATGTGCGTCGCTACGGTTGTAAGAATTCTGCTTTTTGGAGACTTATTTTGAAACTCCCAGAACCAAAATAAAAAATCCAACCCCAACCAAACCACACCCTATGTAATAAAGCACTATGCTGTCATGTTTGGCATCATTAAGGCACCGATGCTGGCTCTTTCCCACCAGAACAAAACGATGCTGGTAGGAAAGCAGCTTGTTTTCCATTCAGCAACAAGCTTTCCTAAGGAAAAAGTAAGGTTGAGCCAACCGACTGCCACCCTGCTTGAGTGAGAGAGCAGTGCCTTGTCATCACAACCCCTCCCTCTCTTCTTCTACAAGACTTAATCAACACAGCTACGCATATATGTGAGTTACAATACTTGCATTCACATATCTGTACATACAAAAACTGGACATGTAATTTTATTTTAATTCTAAGTACTGGGGCTTGAACCCAGGGCCTTTGCACTGAACAACACCCCAGACTTCTCTTTTTGTTTTGAACCAGCATCTCATTAAGTTGTTAACAAGCCCAGAGTATGCTCAAACATGTGATCCTCCTGCCTCAGTCACCCAGAGTGCTAGGAATATAGAGCCATGCCACTATATCAGACTAGGTAAAATATCTGACCACAGGCCAGAGATGTAGCTCAGCGGTAGAGCCTTTGCATAGCATGTGCAAGACCCTGGGTTCAATTCCCAGCACTGAAAATACATTTTTTAAAAATTGACCAACAAAAAAAAATCCCAAAGTGCCTTTCTCCATTAGGATGTAATGAGCTCTTCAGCACCTGCTGGGGTCTTTTGGGGAGCAATGCACAGAGGGGCAGGTAAGCACAGGGTGCATGGGTCTTCCTGTCATACAGTGCGCCAGGCTCCCTGAGGTCAGGGGTCAGGACGGGGACGCTGGCTCACAGACCTGAGCACGCCCTTTTCTAGACGGTCACCACACAGCATCACCACACCGCAGTATCACCAGAAGGCACTTTACAGAATCTTTCACAGTTTCTTGTCAAAACTACTCTTCCGCCATATGATGAATTACTTCACTGAACAGAGTGGACTCTACGTCACCTTCGTGCTGGCCACAGATGAGAACTCAGGAAAGCCCACAGCAGGACAGCAGGTACATGAGTAGCTGTTGGCCTCAGTCTGGCTTGTTTTTGTTTTTTGAAACAGAGTCTGGCTCTATAGTTCAGGCTGATCCTGAACTCACTATGTAGCCCAGGCTGGTCTCAAACTCACAGCAGCCCCTCTGCCTTAGCATTCAGAGTGTTCAGATTATAGGGCTGCGCTACCACACCTGGGTAATTCTTTTTTTCTATGATGCTGGTGATCCAAACCCAGGGCCTTGTGCATGCAAGGCAAGCAACTTAACCACTAAGCCCTGGCCTCAGTCTTAAACCAGCTACATAAAAGGCAGTCATTTTCCAGCATGCCCGAACGTCTTCAGAATGCAAAATCATCCTCTACTAAACAACCAATTACTTAAATTATCCTTAGAACAATTGCCTTATGTAACAACTCTATTTAATTTTGGACTTCAGATATTTTCATCAGTTGGCACTGTGGGACGCATCTGGGAAGCTATTTGGGGATGGCCTTCAGCAAAAAGAAAGGGCGCCGTGGGGGAGCTCCGGGGGACACACACTCTACTGGCAGCGCCCCAGTCCCAGGCAGGACCACAGACAAGGCTGCTGCTTTTCATCAGGCCATTTTCCCATTACAGGCATGAAATGATGGTAATTAGATGTACTAATAAATGAACGCACATCCAACTTTCCCAAGTACGGCCTCATGTGCCATCCTGCACACTGCCGAAATGCCACAAGAAGGACTGAATAATGTAAAAGGAACATGCAGACATTGTCAGCAAATGCTAGGATAGCGGGGGCCAGGGGTAGTCATGAGGCTGAGAAATAATTTCTCTGTCCAAAATGTCATTAAGATGCTTACATTACTTTTAAGATATTTACTTAGCCTGGTGGCACAGGCCTGTAATCTCGGCACTCTGGGATGCCGAGGCGGGGGAATCCCAAGGCTGAGCCAAGCACAAGCAATTTAGATACTCAGCAAGATCCGGTGTCAAAATTAAAAATGGGATGGGGGTGTAGTTCAGTGTGAGCGCCCGGGCTCCATCCTCAACACCTTGTGGGTGGCGGGGAGAAGAGGAGAAGGGAAGAGAAGAGAAGGTAAAGCTGCCTTAGACTTACGTTAAAATCTTTCCCCCCACATTTTATTGATATGTATAAGCGCAAAATTTAAGGGTTACAATGAAGTTGAACATTTTGTGCACATACGTATCTTGCCAGGGTGACAAGGACTTTCCCACTCTCCTTCTGTCCCTTCCCCTACCCACCTTTTTCTCCCTCCCCACCCTACCGCTGTGGTTCACTTTGTTTTTCATTTTAAGTTCCATGAGAATGTTAAAATCCTAAAGGGAAGCTGGTTACCGAAAAAGCAAATAAATATTTGCACAGAATCAAAGGTACAGCATGACGAAATATACTACCAGAGAAAATTAAGGACTACAAAAAGCAAAACATACTACCAAAAAAAGTCTCAAATGAAATGTTTTTTTAAAAAATAACATAATAATCAAATAAGTTTTACTTTAAAGCTCTTCTTAGAATGTCTAATGAGTATCTACAGTAGCTTGATTCAGGCAAAATAACTGGCAAATCAAAAATAAATATTTGCAAACTATGCAGCACCATCTAATGGAAAATGATGGGGAATAAGAACTGTAAACACTGGGATCAACTGAGGAAGTCACTTTAAAAATCTGTGTGTTTCTGTTCCTTGTTCTACTAAGTGGAATATAGCAATGTCCACTGTAACTGCTTGAGAGGAATTTTCTCAAGGTAGATGGTACACACATGAAGACTTAGAAAATCCAAAAGCATCATAAAAGTACAAGATGATGGTCCTTGGACTCTGGAACAAAAAAAAAAAATTAATACAAAATTAAGTTTAAATAAAATTCAAAGTCTGTTTTTATAAGCAATTTCCTTCAGGTTTCTTAAGGGGCCATGAGTGGTTAAGTAAGTAACTGAAATGAAAAAAGACCAGGGTAGGAAAGGTGACATCCAGCACCTCATGAAAGAGTGACAGGTGCAGACCACACACAGGCAAGATGAGGCTGTCAAGAGATTTCTCCACAGAGCAGTGAAAATCTGAAGCCGACTAACGTCACGCTGTATGTGTTCAACTTTCTAGTGATCAGCTCCAGAGTCCTCCAAAGAGCTTCCCAAGGAACGTTACCCAGATCCTGGCCCTGGGCATTCGTTTTTAATGACTGGTTTCATTTCCACTACATCAGGGTCTCAATCCCAGGCCATGGGCACAAACTTCTCTGTGGCCTTGGAAGAAATGGGCCACTGAGACCCATGAGGTGAGAGCTGGAGGTGAGTGGGGAGCCAGGCTTTGCTGCTGTCACCACACCGCTGGTAGATCCCAATGCCACTGAAGACTGAGATGAGGAGGAGGTTCAGCCGGCGCCCTTCCTGCCCCCAGCCACTCCACAGCTATCCTTCAGCAACCTACGGCCAGCAAGCGCCCCTCCCAGTCCTGGGGACCATGGCCTTCAACTAAGCCAGTCCCTGGTATCAAAACCGTTGGGACCACTGCACTAAATGAACCCATGGGAGTCCAGAATTTGGGTCCAAACCCGTGACTGGGCTGTCAGCACAATGCCAAGAAGTATACAAAAAGGCCATGACACCACAACACAAGAGGAGTGAACCCAGAAGGTCGCAACATGTCTCTTCTGTGAGAAATTCAAAATGTAAAGAAGGTAAAGACGAAAGTAAAGGAGAGATGATAGGGACCAGGAGGTCGATTCCGGGGAGGGAGAGGGCAGAAGGGGAGGAGAAGGGGAACCCACTCAGACGTACTTGGCACCCACACATGCACGAACCCCAAGGGGCAGCAATCGCAGCCCATCACAAATGCAGACCTACAAAAAATTGTGAGTACGGGAAAAGGAACTTTAGAATCAGACTTGCATTTGAAAAGAGTGCTGCAAGAAGGAAGACAGAAGGAGAGAAGAGGAAAGAAGATGGAGAACGGGAGGAGCCCAATGGAGGGGGGAAGGAGGGACGGGAGGGGCAGGCCCGGCAGGGGGCCAGCAGCCGCCCTTGCAACACCCTTCCAACTCACAGTGCACCGGAGGCCAGAAGCTTCAGGGAACATGACCCCAACTACTACCGGAGAAGGGCAACCTGCCAAGCCGTGACAAGGACGTGTTTCAAACCCTACACATGAACTCAGCTACTTGGCTGAGCTTTCCGAGACAAAGCATGGTTAGTACCCTTAGCTGACCCTGGGTGACCAATGAGCCTTGACCACCAGGGACTTCTGAGAAACCTCATGCACACAGGGGAACAGTGCTGGGGGAGACCTCCCGGCAGGAACCCCACCCTCACGTCTACTTCCACTTATAAAAAAATGTTCAGCAATTATGTGATTATGCGAGCAGCAGCTACGCATTCCACTCGTTCTCAGTTCTCTGAAGTCTGCAGACCTGCGTCTGTAATCAGAGTAATCTACCCAAGGGCCGCCTCTAGAAAGTCCAAGTCCAGCTGACATGTGCGTATTACTTATGATGACAAAAGTCACATTAACGTAGCCAGCACGGCATTGAAGCTTATAAAAATAAGCTGGTGCCATGTGTAAGGTGCTGTGACAAAGGCCACAGTGGCAAAGAGAGAGAAGGGACGGGAAGGTTTTTTTAAACACTGGTAGTTGAGACAGACTGTGAGAGACCTTAATGTTGGTGAAGTGATCTACACTTTCTCTCTGGCAGAGAAAGACCGTGAAGGGAATTTTAACAGTAGCATATGGGAGCAGAGAACGATACCCCCAAAACACAGACCTCGTGGACACTTAGAAGATGTTTTGAAGGACTCAGATGCAGCAGCAGCACAGTATCATCCCTCTGGGAGGCTGAGGCAGGAGGATCCTTTCCTGGATGTCTTTTCTCAAAATTAAAAAACAAAAAATACCTGGATTCAATCCTTGGTACAAGAACAAGAAGAAAAAAAGTCTTGCAGGTTTAAGAAGCAAATGATGGCAGAGGGTTAGGATGTGAGCACCACAGACACACCTGTGGTGACCTGGCCGAGACGGTACAAGAAAAAACCTTCACAAGGAAGAATGGCTCAGACCTTCTCCCAGATGCGTAAGCCCTGACTAGTATTAGGGGAGAACAGCGGGACACACAAGGAAAAAAAGGAAATGAGGAGGAGGAATACAAAGTCATAACTAGGGCAACAGAGAAAAGGAGGCACCGTTAATAGAAACCAGGGGCGGCTGACATCACCTGGTGACAAGGAATTCGTATTCCATCCAAATGTGATCACGAACATGATCTTAAAAAACACACAGGCAAGGGTAAAAGCTTATCCTTGAAGTATAGGGAAATTGCTAAATACTTTTCTTCTTTAAAAATTTAATATTTCAAGATAAAGAGAAAGTAGAATTTGAGTTGCTCAGACTGTTTTGTGCGTGTGTGAGAGAGAATGCATTTTGTATTGAGAATAAATCCAGGGCCTTTACACTCAGCCACATCCCCAACCCTTTTTGCTTGCTTTTCTTGTTGGTGTTTGTTCTGGGACAGGGTCTAAGATGTAGGCTGGGCTCTGACTTGGGATCTTCCTGCTTCAGCCTCCAGTGTGTGGAGACTCTGCTGTTTTTAGAGCTTTTCTCTTGTCCCTACTTCACTCGAATTTGTTCAAACAACTGAAGGCTGAACTTGATGTCCTTGATCTTCTCCTGTACGAGACGAAATTTATCAGCACCTCTCTACACTCCCTGGCAGTTTGTGCTCTAGAATTAAAGGGGACAGAAATAAAACTACCTTGTACCAACGTAAAATATCATTATAATAATAAACCAAGCATGCAATTTTTAAAATTCCAATTTTTTCAACAAAAAATGAGCATGTTCTTAGTCTTCAATCTTTAAATTTTAGTCAATTTAGCAATATATTCTTCCTAAATTAATGTTTACCAAAGACATAGTACCTAAAGACATGAAATGCTAGTTTTCTACTCATAATTTTTAATCACTATTTTCATAAACATTCACTTTAAACGTAAGACGTATGCACTAATTTTCAGAACAATACTACAGACACAATTTGATAATAATTTTCTGTAATAGGAAAAATGAGGTATGAAGCAACTTCCGGCTTGCCTGAAGTGCTGGGACACTTTAAAATGGAAAAGGCAGGAGTAACTCAGTAACTGCTGCTTCCTTGCTAACTCTTCTTCCCCAGAAAAAGCAATTATTTAATTAGCTAACTTTATTACATATATTTTATTTTCCTTAAGAAGTCTATGAAAACACTGAATAACAGTGATAAATTCAACTGGTGACACAGTAAATGTCTCCTCCTGAATCTTGGATTCCGATGGCTGTTAAATATGAGTGCCTTTTTCAGGCCCAGGCAACAGGACCAGGTGGCACATTCCTGTCATCCTACCACCCGGGGAGGCTGAGGTAGGAGGATCACAAGATCAAGCTCAGTCTACGCAACTTAGTGACTTTTTGAGATTCCATCTCAAAATTTTAAAAAATTAAAAAGGGCTGGGAATATGGCTTAGTGCAAAGACTCTGTGTTCATCCCCCAGATTTAACTCCCCGTACCAAAAGAAGTGTCATGACTTGCCATCATCCCGCCTCGGCCTCCCACCGTGCTGGGATCACAGGCCTGTACCAGCCGGCCTAAGTCGCTTTCCATTTTTTAAGTCAGGCTCTACCTAGCACCCAGTTGTCTATTAATAACAATATGGCTGTGAGTATTTCAAAATATTATATGAAGCCAAACTTCAGTTCAATTTTACCTTACCACTGCAGGCTCACGGCTGAGATTACATAAGTTAGCAAAACGGGTGCATGCGTCTTACGTTTAAAGTGAACGTTTATAAGCGTATGAGGTCACATAAACGTGTGACCTCAGTCTGCTCCTTGATCACAACGACTGATCCCAGATCAGCCACATGCTCATCAGCAGCAACAGCAAATATCGTCAGTAGTTCAATACTTTCCTGCATTTTTCCATGGCAAAAGCACTTACAAGTGTGTAAGCGTGTCACGTGTCTCTAACCTCAGAGGGTCCCTGCACAATTACAACCAGCAACATTCACCAGACACTGCACCTTCAGAGTATTTAAGAGCTAACTCTTGACAAAACACAGATATCATTTTTACAATTAATAAATTTTTCTGTAGAAATTAGGTTTGAAAATGCCTTCTTGGAGGCAACTAAAATGCTCCATACTGTGAAGGCACATGCATAAAAATACCTGGATGAAAAACTTCCAAAATAATAAGGCCAGATATGGTGATGCGCGCCTATAATTCCAGCCTCTGGGAGGCTGAGGCAGGAGGACCACACAGTCAAGTCCAGGGTGGGCAATTTGGAGAAACTTTTTCAAAATAAAATATCATGGCCTGGGAACTAGTTCAGTGGGAAGGCCCTGGGTTCAATCCCCAATACAGGAAACCAAACAAAAACTTTCAAAGCTAACTGAAGTGACTTAAATGGAGGGGGGCGGGGGGGGGGGGAGGGTTTTGTAGCTCAGTAGTAAAGTACTTCCTTAGCACCCCGCAGCCCATCCCCAACGCCAGCACCTTTCTTGACCCCTCAAAAAAATATTAAATTGAATATAAAGGGGTAAAATGTTGCCCGCAGTTATGATTACTTTTATCAAGTTGGAAAATCTATTCTGGGCTGTGGCTGGGCACCCAGAGCCTCATATGACTGCCACCCACCGCGTCCAACCTGGGCGCCCTCGCAAAGGCTGCATCGGGAATAACATCCAGAGGGGGGAAACGCAGGGAAAAACATCTACCCGGGCGACCCGGGCGACCCGGGCGGTCCTCTCCACGCACCGACCAGCAAAATTATTCTGGGCCCCTGCTCCAAAACACAAACAAGGATCCAGGGAAAAATTCAGAAACAAACAAAAGTTGTTAAAATCTCTTAAGACCTTAGAGCCCTGCACAGCTTCCCGCTGGAAACAAGATTTAAGCCGCGTAAATCACCCCACAAATCTGTGCCTCTAACGCTCTTGGGGGTGAGAGGGCGAGGTGACGTCGCCAGCCGTCAAGCCACAGGCAACTTTCAATCCGGGGATGACCGGAACTCGCGAATAATCCTGACTGTCCGTGCCGCACGGCCCGCCGGCGACTTGGAAACACAACCGAGTTATTACGAAAGACCGCAGCGCCGAGGGGGTGACCTGCCGCCGCAGCGAGTATAGACAGGGCGATCCGCCTTGTTCTCGCTACACAACGAGCGGGTGACACATTTCATGTATGTGTTCGACCTCGCACGCGCGGGAGATCGGACGGTCTGCAAAGATAAGGCACAAGGAATTTCATGCAGCCTCGGCGAGGCCACTTCAGTCACCAGGACGCCTGGAAAGGGAGTGAGCGCCTTCGGGACAGGCGGGACAGCCCGCGTGGGGACGCCGAACAGCGCCGGCCTTGACGTCTGGGAAGCAGAGAAGGACGACGCAAAAGGAGAACGGGCACAAGACAGAAAAAGAAGGTGGGGGGTGGAATTAACCAGGGCCGTGCCGGACGCTGGGGCGCTCGCCTATCCTCCCAGCGCTCCAGGAGGCTGAGGCAGGAGGCTCGCAAGTTTGAGTCCAACCTTGAGACTCAGCGAGACACAGTGTCAAAATCCAAACTTAAAAAAAAAAAAAAGAAAAAGAAAAAAAGAAAAGAAGCTGAGGCTGTAGCTCAGGCGCGGGCCCTGGATCTCCCCCCCGCCCCCCGCCCCCGAATATCAGCAAAACAGCAATTAACAATTAACCGAGATGAAATGAACCTGGACACCGACGAAAGGCGGCGGGAATCCCGCAGAATGCGCCGCCGTGGACTCCCACGCTTGGCCGAATCGTCACCCGGAGCTGCCCCCGCGACTCCGGGTCCCTCAGCCCCAACCGCGGGCCAGGGGGTCCCAGGCGGGGGCGGATCTGGGCGGGAGCGCGCGGGGTGGGGGGGCCCTCCGTCCCCGCCGACAGCACCCCGCGCGACCGGGCGGGGCGCCCCGGGGAGACCCACGCGCGGACGGGCGAAGCGGGCGCGCGGCCACTTACGAAGACGCGCTGGGCACGAAGAAGTCCACGGCGAAGCCAAAGTAACTTCCCTCGGGGCCGGAGTACTCGGCGGGACGCTCGGCGTCCAGGTTGAAGGCGGCGCCCGGCGGCAGCCAGAGCCCGGGCGGCGGCAGCAGCAGCAGCAGCGGCAGCAGCAGGCGGCGGGGACCGGGGCGCCGCGCACGGGTCGCCGCGGAGGCCATGGCCGGGGCGCGCGGGGCGCACCGTGCCGCGCCCGCCGCCTGCGCGCGCCCGAGCTCGCCGGCCGCGGCTGCGGTGCCGGGCTGCGCTTCCAGGGGCCGCGGGGCGCGGGGCGCGGGGTGCGGGGTGCGGGACGGCGGCGCCGGCGGGCCTTCGGCGAGCGGCGGGGACTGCGCGGGCGGCCGCGCCTCGCCGGGAGCCGGGGCCGCGAGGGCGGGGCCGGGGCGGGGCCGGGGCGGGGCCGCCGCGCTGGAGGAAGTCGGGGAGGTGCACGCCCACTTCCGCGCGCCGGCCCAGACCCGCGGAGCCGCAGCGGGGTCGCCGATTCCCTGCTGTCCCGACCCCTGTCCCGCCGGGGCGTCCCTGCGGCGGCCCCGCGCGCGGAAAGCTTTATGCCCCGCTGCTCTGCCGCGAAACTCTGTAATTATGTGTCGCCTTCCGCCCCGTTCCCTCCCACACGCAGCCCCGAGCTTAATTACAGCCTCCGGAGCCCAGCGCCGCCCCTTCCCGGGGAGGCCAGCGAGCCCAGGACGTCAGCGGGACCAAGGGTGGCGGGGTAAAGGCCGAGCAAGTCCTCAGGGGTCGGGGAAGTTGCAGTTGGGTGATTTCGGACAACTGGCCTAAGGCGTCATGAGCCCGGCGAGGTGGTGCACCTTTGCAGTCCCAGTCCCCAGGAGGCTGAGACAGGAGGAGCCCAAGTTCCCGTCCAGTTAAGGCCACTGGGCAAGTTTGGGAGAATTGGTCTCAAAGTAAGAAAGGCGGAGTTGTTGGGGTGTATGTAGCTCCTGGAGAAGGCCCGAGTTCATCCCCAGTGCCCCACTCGGGAGGGAGCCCGTAGAATTAAAACTACACCTCCGGCTTTTTGTTTTGTTTTGTTTTTTTTTCCTGAGACGGTCTCATCAAGTCGCTGAATTGGCCTAGGCTGTGCTTGGATTTTGCAGACCCCTGCCTCAGGCTCCCAGGGCGCTGCAATGACACACTGCCTCTGCCCCCCCCCCCCCCCCTTCTTCTCCAGCTCCTGATGGTATCATGTCAGGCACTGAATGAAAATGTTGAGCCTGTGAACAAGCCGCAAACGTGATGCATAAACACGGCTCAGAGGCAGGACTCTCATCTGGTATGCCACATGTCACCTGCGAAAGAATTTGGTAAAGAGGATAAAATGTGAGCCGGTGGCATGGGCCGTAAATACTTGGAAGTACTGGAAGAGTAATTTCAGACTAGCTCGGCCCAAAGAATTATTTACCCTCAATTTAAGTCAGACGTACTGGGTACGTAGTCCCAGTACTCCAGAGGCTCCGGGAAGATCCCCCGGATCCCAAGAGTTCAAGGCCAACTTGGGCAACATTGACTTCATCTCAATAAACAAGTGAAAACTAAATTGCAGTATATGTTACCCTAGCAAAGAATTGTGTGAAGAAATATATATGTAAATTAAAATGGATGTCTAACTTGAAGTTAAAATACTTCATTGCATTACTTTGATTTTTTTAAAATTTCACTAAAACTAAGTCTTTGATCTGTATCTGTGTATTCAGTTTGCTCATTTTACTGATATAATATTGCTTCTCTATTTTGCAGTGAGTGCGCTAGGGATTAAACTCAGGGCCTTTGCACTGAGATATATCCCCAACTCTTTTTTAATCCTTTAATTCTGGGACAGGGTCTTGGTAAATTGTTAAGGCTGGGCTCAAACTTGACATTCTTCCGCCTCAGCCTCCCAGAGTGCTGGATATAAGAGATGTGTGCCACCACGCTAACTGGTGTTAAATTTCTTTTTTTATCTTTTTAATATCAAGGAACTTAAAGGCTAGATTGATTATTTTGAAATAAAAAATTCTAAGACTATAACACAGGCAAACATTAAAATTGAAAATG
This sequence comes from Ctenodactylus gundi, assembly GCA_004027205.1. Lineage (NCBI taxonomy): Eukaryota > Metazoa > Chordata > Mammalia > Rodentia > Ctenodactylidae > Ctenodactylus > Ctenodactylus gundi. Next base: position 33,293 of record PVKB01003810.1, read on the forward strand.
AGTTCTATGACTGTCACTCCATTGAGTCAATTGTGAAAACTAAAATGGGTGTTAAGAAGATGCATGTGAAACCCCTGCCTCGTATGTAACATGTTCAAGTCCTTATGTTGGATCCAGTATTGGAAAGAAAAAAAAAAAAAGGAAGAGGAGAGGAAGGGAAGGAAAGAATGTACTGTTTCTGTTAGAGTAAAAAGTAACATTTTCACTCTCCAGCTGCCTTTCCTCCCCTGAGTGCCCATTATCAAGCTCCTGCCTCGCAGTCCTATGGCCACAAGAGTCCCTTTCCAAACCATTGTTTATGGCATGTGTAACCAGGTATCCCAGGCAAATGAGATTCAAAGCACCAAAGTAGAAATCACACCAAAGATAATCTGTGGGCCAGTGAACAAGCCCTGGGCAGACCTCCCTGGAGCCTGAGTTGCGCTCCTTAATGCCTCCCACAGCCTGGCACACTCACGGCTGTCAGTCTCACAGGCACCCCTGCCTCAGAGGGTCTTCCCTCCACCCTTTGGAATACTTTCTGTTGGATTTCACCATAAGATAGGTCTTCTTCCGGGGTCAGTTTGTTCAAACCCACATCTGTGCAGCGACCTCCTCTCTCATCACCCATCACCCACATGTCGCTGGTCCAGCATCCACAGCCCCATTATCCCCACAACCACAATCCCAACTCCCAGTGGCCCCCTACAGTCCATTTCAGCAGGAAGCGCAGGATGTGACCCATGGCCATCAACCTTAAAGCATCAAGAATGTCAGGCCCCTGTACTGTCACTCCTGTGCTGAATGTCTCCACCTTTCCATTCCTACATGCAGTTTTACTCTCTGTGTATGACCTTGGCTTACAGGTAGCCACTCCCTCATTCCTTCATGGCCATGGGTACCTGACTTCTCCAGACCCTGGAAGTTGGCCAACTGATGACGCCAACCCTGACTCCCGGAGGGACCCACCTCCCTCAGCCCCTTGGCCTTCTGCCTGCTCCCCTGACCCTCAGGCAACCCTGCTGTGTCCTCTTCTGCCCAAGCCCTGACCAAGCCCCAGCCCACAGTCCAATCCTCATGCTGGCTGATTCATCCATAGTACATACAAGCTCTGTTCACCCTGTTGTCAGCCCCTTTATGTATCCCCTTTTTCTTACCCCTTTTCCTATCTCCTTTACCCCCTTCCCCTGTACTCCTTATGCCGTATGCCTGGACTTACCACCCAGGCATGGGGTCATGGAGGCACTAGTACCAAAAGCCACATTAGAGTTTAAGCTACAGAAAATTAGAACATTTGCCAGGTGCATTAGCACACCCTTGTAATCCCAGGACCCAGGGAGTCTGGGAGTCAGGAAAACTGCAAGTCAGTCATAGCACTGCCTGGGCAACTTAACAAGACTCTGCCTCTGAAACGGGTGTCTTGGGGGAGAGCGTAGAGGCGTGGAGAGAAGGGAGTGGTGAGAACATAACAGAAGGAGGCTTAGTGGTAGAGCACTCTTGGTTTAAATGCCCAGTATACGGGAGGGGGGAAGAGAGAGACAAAGAAGAGCACTGCCAAGGATGGAGAGCCCCACCTTCAGGGAAGGGAAGCCAGGAGCTTTGCTGAGGGGGCTGGTGGTAACAGAGACCGCTGGACTGTTAGGTCCTCCCTCTGCCTGCTCCCAGCACAGAACTCAAAGGAATTTCAGCTCCGCCCACACCCTCATACCTGTTGAAAGAAACCTCTCAGCTGTGCCTTTAAAGAGAAGTCTCTAAACAACAGAAACATGGAAAAAAGACAAGGCAACAGGACACACACAGAAATGCCTGAAACCCCACAAACTAATGTCATGGGCCCTGAAATAAAGGAACTGATTAGGGAAGGAAGTCAAAAAGTAAATAAATAAGTCAAGCAACCAGTTCAAGCAAGATATTCTCAAAGAAGCTCAAGCAATGATCATTGGGCTTAAAGAGGAACTCACTAAACAAATAATGCTCCTAAAGGAGACAAAGCTTCCCGAGCATATAGAAGCAACAACAAAAAAGTTGGCTGAGGTAAATAAGGACATGCAAGATATGAAGGAACATTTTGGTAGAAAAGTGGCAATTCTGGAAAGAAATCTAGCTGAAATTCAGGATATGAAAATACATTTGAAAGCAGGGGAAATTGACTAGAACACTGTGAGGATGAAATTTTAGACCCTGAAGACAAGGCCAAGGAAACAGATTCTATAATCAGGTAAATCTCCAAAATTAGAAATGAGCAAAGTAACTGGATACAACAGCTGATGGATGATTCAAAGAGAACCAATCTCAGAATTATGGGTGTGGGAGAAAGGGCAGAAGACAACACCAAAGGTATAAAGAATTTATTCACTCACTGAAATCATGCAAAAAGATTTCCCAAACCTAGGAAAAAAATTTTTAGGTACAAGAAGCTTATAGAACACCAAATAACCTCAACCAGCAACAAGATTAGCCACAGCATATCATAATCAAAACCTCAGAAATACAACATAAAGAGAGTATTAAAAGCAGCAAGAGAAAAACAGACATTATTCTACCAAGGCAAATCCGTTCGAATTACTGCAGATTTCTCAATGCAAACTTTAAGGCCAGGAGAACCTGGAGCAAGATCTTTCAGACTTTAAAAGACAGCAAGTGTCAACCCAGGTGGTTGTATCCAGCAGATGATCCTTGAAAATTAAGGGGAGGTAAAAATTTTTCATGACCAAAAATTCCTAAAGAAATTTGTGACCACTGGCTCAGCATTGCAGAAAATACTTGGAAGAATCTTTGAAAAAGACAGAGAAAAGAAGCACCATGGAATATGGAGAAAAGGAAGCATCTAAAGAGATGTTAGTCCCTTGGCTAAGAACTCTGTCAGCTATTAGTTCAACCTGTGACTCCTGAATTTTACATCTCAATTTCAGGCTCTGTAACTAAATTTGTAATATTGATCTTATTCATTTCTTCCTATTCCTTTTTGGGAAAGAGCTTTTTAAGAATTCTTTAAAAATATGCACGAACCATATGAAAGATGACTGTAACTGCTAAATAACTGGTGCTCTAGCTTCTCGCGTGCTCTCATGGGAGTTCCCACTGCTGTCCTCTTCATCTTTATGTTATACTTCTCTCAATAAAGCTACTTTCTACTTCCAAAAAACGAAATCCACATTGTCTGTGATGTTGCAGGCACCCTGGGTATTCATAGTGGCACAAAGTGTGTCTCTATCCTCAGAGTTTGGGTCCTTTGTATAAAGTGATATCAACATGGTGAGGTGCAAGGTTGGGAGTGAACCCAGCAAAATGTGCTTGCTTAGTCCTGGATTCCACTCCCAGTGCTTAAGAAAGGTGTGTGTACAGATGAATGGATAAAGAAGACGGGGAATGTATACACAATGGATTACTCTTCAACCATAAAGAATGACAAACTTGAGTCATTTGTAGGAAAATGGATGCATGTGAGACCATTATGCTCAGTGAAATGGATCAGACCCAGAAAGAAACCATATCATGGTTTCTCTCATATGAGAAAACCAAACCATAAAAAAATTTAATAAGAGATATGGAAAAAAGTAAGAAGATGGCTAGTGGGTAGCCCAAGCTGGCTAAGTAAGTTCAGGAGCAGCCGAAGCGACAGAGCAAGACCTGGGATCTTTACTCAAGGGGGAAAAAAAAAGTTTTCAGGAGAAGCTTAAAAATGCTTTGGACTACTGGGTGGCTGTCTTCATTCACCACCAGGAAGATATCTCCCTCTGTCCTTATTTTGCTTTTTTTCTTTTTTTTTTTTTTTCTCTTATTCTATTTTGAGACAAAGTCTCACCAAGTTGCCAAGTTGCCCACGCTGGGCTCCAACATGTGACGTTCCTGCCTCAGATTCCAAAGTGCTGGGATTACAGGCCCCCAGGCCGCCAGGCTGGCTCCTCCTCCTCAGTCTCTCCAGCTGCTGAGTGAGCCCGAGTATGGCAGGTGGGGCTGCCGGGGCTGCACTGCGAGCACCGAGACACCATTGGCAACTGCGCCCGGGTTCTCTGGAGCGCAGGCCGGAAAGGTTAGGTTTCTGATCACTGAGGGTTCGTCGTTCCGGCCAGCAAGTGTGCATGTTCACACTGTGTTGTGTGTGTGTGTGTGGGGGGGGGGGAACGGGGACGGGAAGGTTCCCCTATCTTTGGTTAAGTTGTTATTATTTGGGTTGTTAGCTATATTTTCATGAATATAATTCTACCTGATAGATCTACCTTAATTCCTCAAAAAAGGAGCTCTAAATTGAGGGCTGAACACCTTTATTTTTACTCTATTTTGCTGAAAATTATTCCATATCGGTTACTCTTTTACAAGACCATTAACCTCAAGTAATAGTCCAAGTATTCTATGCTAGCCTTCAAACTCTGATCCTCCTGCCTCAGCCTTCTGAGTACTGGGGTTATAGGCATGAGTCACCACACTTGACCTGAACTGTCATTTTTCACTCTAGTTATTTCATTTATTTTTTAAGTAGGTAAAAAGAAGTATTGTCAGGCAAGTGTCTAGATTTTGCAAGACGGTTATTTATAGACACCTGTGCCACTTCATGTTTAAGTGACTTTGAGAGTGTGATATGCTTCATGGAAGCTCATTCAATTGTTGGTGTTAATAAGTACGAATAAAGATCTTGTGAGTAATAGTCTAATTTTTAGAAGAACTGGTGCTTTCCCCAGCTCTGTACCTTTTAAATGATTCATCGGGGTTTTCTAAACTCTCCCCTCTTGTTTCCCCTAAAAGTTGAGCCCTAGTTAAAGCTTTCCACCTTCCAGTCATCCTGGAAATGTGCCAGGGGATTTTCACGGCATGATAAATATTTTGATTCCACAGGAAATGATTACCTTCATGAAAGAAGTAGAAAAAGAGCTCTTAATTACATAATTGGCTCACAGAAACAAAAAGCAAATAAATTAAAGGTTTGGTGCATGTTCAGCACTTTCGCGAAACACAAAGGTACTTCTACAGTTACATTTTTTCTTCTACGTTTTAAAAAGTCATTACTATTATGCAGGTGGCTACATGAACTAATTTTACTGCTGAGGCACAAGTAAGGCTCTTTAAGATGCTAACTTTTCTTCTTCCTCTTCTTCCTCCTCCTCCTCTTTTTCTTCTTCTTCTTTTCAGTTTTTTGAGACAAGGTCTTATTAAGCAGTCCAGTTAGGCCTCGAACCTGTAATCAATCCTCTTGTCTCAGCCGCCTAAGTACTGAGATTATGGACATGTGCCACAAGGCTCAGCCTGAGTTAATATTTTTTATTCTATTTTATTATAACTATTCTGTTTCAGTTATTCTATTTCAGTTTAAAATATGCTTTAATGAATTTTAAATAGTCTTTATAATGACATACTCCCTGAGTCGTATAAGACTTCTCATCCATCTAAAAAATCTATAGTAACGATATGGGAGAGAATCTCAAGGATAACCTAACAATTATGGCTGCCCAAAGTGCAATGGTGTATGATATTGTAAGAGCTTAAGATGGCGGTGGGCATGGTGGTGCTCACCTGGAATCCCAGCTACTTGGGAGAAAGGAAGACTGAGAGTATAAGGCTGGTCTAGGCAACTTAACAAGACCCTGTCTTAAAAAACAAGAAGGAGAAGGAAAATGAGCAGAGAAAGAATGAAGAGGGAGAAGGAGGAGGATGAGAAAAAAGAAGAAAGGAGAAGAGCTGATCATTTGATAGGGATGTGACAGCTAATGGTCGCCTAATAGAACTTAATGCAATATTAGGAATTTATACTGTCCAGGTTTTGTTATTACCCACATCTAGCTATCGAGCACTGGAAATGGGACAGGTATGAGCGAGAAATTGCATCATTTAAAAAAAAAAAGTTGGCCTGCATGGGATGAGTGGCTCCCCCACTGGACAGGTACTGCAGACAATTGTCCAAAGGTTAGAGAATCAGTCTTGATGGGTTCTAATGTCCCTCCCAACTTGATCTTCAACTAGCTGCAAAACTCAGTGGTAAAATGTTTTCTCCATTTCTGCTCCATTCTGCATTAAATTTTTCCACTTCACCTGTTTGGAGGTTTGTTGTTCATTCATGTAGTCATCACAGAATACTGCATGCCAAGGGCAGTGGAAAAAACAGATGCGGCTCTGGCACCAACATTTGTGACCTTGTCTCTCTCTTCTCCTTCTTCCTGCCTGCAGTATCTGTTTGTAATTGTCAGGTGTGATGGCTGGGTATCAGGCGCTGGAGACCGAACCCTATGTGCAGGGACTTCCAGATGCCCCAGATAGATCTCTCTCTGCTCAGATATGGCAATGAAATAGATGGGTTGCTGCAGGAGCAAGAAGGGCCTGAACAAGATTGAAGTATCTTAAAATAAATAATGTATTTTCACATCTGAGACGGGGGCCACAGCTAAGACCCACCATGGCCACCATCCTGCTCAGTGTCTGCAAGGCTTCTCAAGAGGAAATAGGCCAAGCATGGGTTCTCAGAGGCACTGGCAGGTCCCCTCTGCATCTTGTCTGTTCACTCAGGCCTGCATGGAGCCTGACCCAACCTGAAGACATGCATGACACTTTGCACCTGCTCCCACAAGACCACCCACAGACAGGCCATTGCCTTCAGCAGAATTCCACAGGAATTCTGCAGATAATACAATGAGGACCAGCTAACCATTTGTGGTTGATGATTAGATCTTTTCATTCTTTAAAAACTCTAGCCATTCCTACCATGGAAGTTGTATTGGTCAACCTTCTGTTGCTATGACAAAATACAAGATATAAACAATTTAAGAGAATAAGGCTTGTTTTGGCTCAGAGTTCTGTTTTCAACCCATGCTCAGCTGGCTCCATTGCCTTTAGGATTGTCATCCTAGCAGAAGGGTGTGGCAGGGGAAAGTTCCTCAACTCCTGGCTACCAAGAAGCAGAGAAGAAAATAGCCACAGAGAAAGGGACAAAGGACAAGACCCCAGGGTCAGGCCCCCATGACCTGCTGCCCTGTCTTGATAGCCCACTGGTGAGGTTCATGTACACACAATCAGATCATGTCCCCAAAGTCCTAATGGGTCCTAAGAGCAGGTGGGTCAGCAGTGGATTTAGGGAGCAGGTCCCCAGCAGGGTCAGGGTCGTCATCAGCAGGTACCCAAGTGCGGCAGAGTTTGGCCACGTTGCCACTCCAGGGCCGGAGAAGTCAGGTTGCTATGGCTGAGCAAGAATGAGGGAGAAGCTGTCTGTCTGCCAAGGTCCCCTACAGGGTCACACAATCAGAGCTCAGCTCTGTGTGTGGGGACAGCTGAGGTCAGCATAGGAGTAGCAGAGCGGGGATCTCACATTCCTCCTATTCTCTGCCCTCAAAACCCATATTAATTCTACTCTTTCCCAAGTGAAAAGGAAAAAAATCATGATTTATTTGATGAAGGACAGAGAATCTTCAAGCCCATTAAATTCAGGCAGGAGCTTCCTTGCCAACTCCCTGGGAATTCAAGGATGTTCGGTTCTCCTTATTTCAACAACTAACATCTTGCAAAGAAACTCCTGAAGAGGGAGATGTGCGCCCGGAGCCGTGTTATTACATTACACTAGAAATCAGCTTTCTAACCCCAGACTCTTACACTGTCGTTGTGGTAAAGGAGACGCAGGCAGCTCCCCCAGCCCTGTGGATTCTCAGGGAAGGGCTCAGGATGTGCCTCGGGGCAAAGTCTCTGAGTTCAGTCCCAAAGTACAGTATCGCGTCTTCAATTAAACAGTCTTTCCCTCTTGGTAAACCTCACCAGTTTTCAAATGTGTCTCAGTGGCGGAGCTCCCTCTTCAAATGGCATGTTAGCAGAACTCACACAGGTAACACTGACCAAAGCGGCACTGGATCGTTCCCCAGGTCACCCCACCACCCTCAGTTGGAAAGTGCGGGTGTTGGTGCGTCAGGCACCAATGAGGCTGCCCACAGATAAATCAAAAATTTAGTCGCTTTTCTCGAGCAGATTTACCTTCATCTTTCTGTAGTGGTTTCAGGAAATTCTTCGACAATTTCCCACTCAAATCAGCCTCTTTCCCTGCGTGCCCTTCCGTTTGTCCCGTTTTCTCTCTTCGGATTGCTCAAGAAAATCTGTGCTAAGCTGTCCCGGGTGGCGCAGCACTTGGGGGCACAGGCCTGTCATCTCAGCATTCTGGAAGACAGAGGTGAAGGGAACCAAGTTTGAGCCTAGCCTGGGTGACTTAGTACTTGGTGAGAACTTGTCTCAAAATACTAAAATAAAACAAAATAAAATAAAATGGGCTGGGTTGGAGCTCAAAGAGAAGTCCCTGCTTTCAATCCTCAGTACCACACACGTAAACAAAAATTCATGCTAATTATTTCCACATCTGCTTCAAGTTGTCAGCATTTTTAGGACTTAGCCTCTGCAAGATTTTAGCCTTTGTCAGTTTCAGTTACCTTTCCCAACCAAATCTATTTCCTTAGGAGGCTGTACCAAGTAAATTGTTCCTTCATTTAACACTCACTCTGCTAATTAGGTAACTGGGGAAGAGCAAAAATAATATTTTCTTGTTACTATTTATTATCTTATAACTGTGTAAATGAGCCAGGTGTGGTGGCACTTGCCTTTAATCCCAGCACTTAGGAGGCTGAAGCAGAATGATTTCAAATTCAAGGCCAGTCTGGGCTATACAGCATAATCTGTCTTGGAAAGAAAGACCTAGTCTCAGAAAGAAAGAAAAAGGAAAAAGAAAGAAAAAAAGAAAGCAAAAATAAATGAAGAAAGAGAAAGAAAGAAAAAGAAAAGAAAGAAAAAAAGGAAGGAAGAAAGAAAGAAAGAAAGAAAGAAAGAAAGAAAGAGAAAATGCAGGTGGGGCTGCTGTATTTTTTCACATTAATATATTTTCTAAATGCATCTGCCTACACCAAGGGCCCTGCATACAGTGGTGGCAATGCAGCATGTGCTGTGTAGCTCCAGTGGTGCTGAACACAGAACATACGATTATGTGGCTGCTTGCCTCTGACCTCCTCTGGCTGGAAGAAATCCTGCAAGGATGTGTGTCCTACAGGGTGGACAGAGGGTTGCCACCCTAGGGGATTCTTGTATACAAAGTGTGATGCCAGGATCCCAGATCGGTCTTCCTGAGCCAGGACCTCTCAGGTGGCAACCCGAGATGTTTCTTCTTAGGAACTTCTTTCGGGAAGTTTAATATACACTGAAGTTTGTGTGTTTCCACCTTTCCAGTTACACCCCAACTCCTTGTCAAATACCCGGGGCTTTAGGCAGCAGTCAATTCTCTCTCGTGACTCCCTGTGGCTGACCATCTGTTTCTCTGGCCCCCACAGGCAGCATCACCTGGCGGAGGCAGGTAAGCCTCAGGAGATTCACAGCAGCGTCGCTCAGACGTCCACTGTGCCCCGGTCAGCACGGCACCTCAGTTTTGTCATGACTTCTCATTTCCTAACTGACTGAAAACACTTCCCCAAAATCCTCTCCTCACTTTGAACACACTTATCCTGTCATTCTGGCCACTTTCTGCAGCAGGTCTACAAATCCTCTTCCGTGGGTGACCTTCTGAGGTGTGACAGAACATAGAGTGAACGCTGCAGCCGAGTGCCACCCGACAGAAAGGCAGCTCCCCCGACCTTCTAGTGCATCCTTGTCCACCCGTCTCCTGTTCTGGACAGACAGCTTCCAGCTCTTCCCCAAGTCAAAGTGACCACAAAAGGGAATTGTTTGGGATCAACGCAGGACATCAAAGCAACCCCAGCAGCACAGCTACAGATGCTCACAGAAAGGAATCCCAAAAATGCTTCCAAAAATGGCCAGAGCAAAGGGGAGAAGGATTGATGACAATGCATCTTTTACTATAATTTTTTATTTTAAACATTCACTGTGCTTTGTGATCATATCTTGTGTGTTATTTGTGGACTTTGCTTTGAGACAAAGTTTCTGCTTATATGTGCTAGAAACAGCTTAGGATGATTTCAGAATGGTTAATAGCAAATCATCTCAGTAAAAATAGAAAAATTAAAAATAGAAGTAAAAATAGAGAACTTCAAAGAAAAGGAAAAAAAGAATTTACATTTACTCTACCCTATTGGCCTTATTTAAGAAAAGTTAATACAGGGCTGGAAGGATGGCACAGCAGTTACAATACCTGCCTAGCAAATGTGAGTCCCTGAGTTCAATTCCCCAGCACCAGGAGGCTGAGGCAGGATGATTTTCCTGAGTCCAAGGCCAGGCTGGGCTCCAAAGTGAGTTCAGGACCAGCCTGGACTACAGAGCGAGACCCTGTCTCAGAAAAAAAAAAGGAAAAAGTCTTAACAGAACATAAAAATGGCATACATAATACAAAAGGATGGCGCCAAGGCTGAGCAGGAATTAAATGCTACATCGGGAGGAAGGCTGAGACAGCTGACCTGCCTGCGGTTGCAAAGCATATTGTGAATTCCTGACAACAGAAGGGCACCCGCCCCATCCAGACCGGCCTCCCTTGACGCATTTGCCTCAGTGCTCGCCTACTGTGTGCAGCATTAGGAGAACAGAATTGTAAACAGCATGGCGGCACATGTCTGTCATCCCAGCACTCTGGGAGGCTGAGGCAGAAGGACACAGTTTGAGGAATTCTTGCTCCGTTTACCCAGACCTTGCCTTGAAACAAAACGGGCTGAGAATGAAGCTCATTGCAAAATCCCTGGTTCAATCTCCAGAACCTCAAAAAAAGTAATAATAATAATAAAAATGCATAGGCTGGGGTGTGTAGCTCAGGAGTAAGAGGGCTTTCAGTCTCCCGCGCTGTACAACAGCAAAACAGATTGAAGTGTAGTTTTGGGAAGTGCCTCTGACAGAACTTAAATAGCAATAAGTTTAAAAAAAAAACATTGGAGGGCAGCAGCACAACCAGAAAAATGTCCTTCTTATAAAAAAAAAATCTTCTAAGCAGTTAAAAGCCAGCATGTGATTCATCTGCCTACTGCTGCAAGCTGAAGGGTTTTACTCTGGTTTCCCATGTTTAACAATCACTTTGGATTTTTGTGTTCTTTGGGTTTAGTCCGAAAGAAAGTTTGCCAAGGCTTGTGCCTTCCTGAGTCAGCAAGTACCTTTCCCACTCCACTCCCAGTCCGATGAGTCACCGGCTTGGCTTGGGGAAGTCGCAGAGCCCTGGCCGTCTGGGAGGGATGAAAAACAACATTACAGTCAATTAGTCTAGACAGTTTAGGGGACAGCCGCTTGGCCATGTATGGTATCGTTTCCTCTTTTTTTTTCTTTTCCCTAGGAGAACACAGAGAGTAGAGCATCTTCTGAGAATATATGTAAGGCTGCCAGATTCAGCAGATATAAAGATACACTGTGCAGTTCAATTTAGGTTTCAGACAATGAATACTTTTTTCTAGGACACACTTTCCCTGGAAAACACTGTGTATCTGGCACACACTTTTAATTGGGCATCCTATATCTTATCTGGCAGCCCCACACGTAGGAATCAGTCTCATGTCAGATCCATCCTGAATTATGCTCCAGGTTGTTGTGAAGATGGAAGTCTATTTTCTGGACATTTTGAGAACGAAAGTTGTTATTTCTCTTTCATCTTGTCTGAGGCATACAATCATATAATTACTGTCTAACATCAGAGAAAGACAAAAAAGATCAATGACAGAAATCCACAGAGCAGGGCTTCTCAGACGGTCCCAGGAACCACATGGAGGCTCTCGGCAGCTTGGCATCTGAGAGCAAAACCCGGTTACCCCTAGCAACCTCTAACCTGTGAGAGCTGAGATGCTGGCCCACAGACCATGGCTGTCAGGTGCAAGGCTATTAGTGGTTCTCAAATTTTGCTGTCTCTGAGACTTCCCTGGAAAGCTAGATGACCAGGCTACATCCCATCCAAATATAATATGACCCCCTGGGGGGTGGGAGCCAGGTGTCGGCACTTCTTTAAAACTACACAGTTGCTTTTTATGCTTAGCCAAAGTGAGGAACCGTTGTCTTTGCTTAACGAGATCACTTCGGCATCGGCTAATATTCGTTGCCATCTCTTGAGGGGATGGATGACAAGCCAGTAGAAAAAACTGGCTACTGCTCGTTATGTGCTGTTGTTGTCCTCTCCCCTACTCCACTCTCCTTTTCTGGAGACAGGGTCTCCCTATGTGTCGCCAAAGCCGGACTCCTGCTCTTGACTCCTGCCCCCGCTTCTCCAGCAGCTGGGAAAACAGGTGTGGACCGCCACACCTGCCCTGCAGGAATCTTGAGAGACTGTGATCTCAAGGATCCCCACCAGTCCTCTCAACACGTCCACTTCCCACTGTGCTTTTTGGGTAGCTGAGGAAAACAATGGATTTCTATTATTTTAACTGTGATGACAGAATACATATTTCCCACTAAATATTTTCCAGATTTAAACATTTTATATCTGTAACAACACCACGGTTGGAAAATACTTTGGTTTTTTTCCATGAGTCTAAAAGAGTTTATTTTTTCCTTCATGTTTCTAATGGAAACCAAACATCCACCACCTCAGAGTTAGTCTGACTTGGAAAAGACTGGAATTTATTGTGCGTTATTCTTTGTGATGCCTGATTAGGATGAAGGAATGTGACTTAAGGGAGAAAATAAAGTCTTTGAGTTCTTGTTCTTCACATAAATACATGTCAACAACAATAAAGGCATGCTTTAATGCAATCGATATTAATATAGCACATATATGACACATACACAGCGCAGAGAATTGTTGTCATGAAGGTAGATAGGGGGTCCTCAGCATATCTCAGTGGTTAGAGCCCTTACCTAGCATGCACAAGGCCCTAGGTTCTATTCCCCAGCAACACATATAAAACTTGTCAAGTGGCACACACCTGTAATCCCAGCACTTGGGAGGCTGAGGCAGGAGAATGACCATGAGGTGGAGACCAGCTTGGTCACACAGTAAGTTCAGAACCAGCCTGGACTGCAAAGTGAGACCCTGTATCATACAAATCAATAGCCTTATTTTGTAATCAAATGATGTCTATTTCCTCCTAATTGTTTCAGAGCAGAGTCGTGCTTTTCTATGCCTTCGTCAATAAATCACCTTTTCTTTTTGGCACAGGAGGTCATGAGGTTGCTCAGCCTCCTCTCTACGTTGCAGTCCTCCTGCCTCAGCCTCCTGTTTCTGACCCGATAGGTGCAGGCCACAGCACCTGCCCCGGTCTCTCCTTTTCCCCAGTCTTGTTTGGACTGAGGAGCACTCCGGGTGTCGCATGCCTTGTGCTCACGCGCATGGACCGTGGGATGTTCCTTTGTCTTTCCTTCTCTTTCTATTACAGTTTCTCTTCTACTTGGTCCGCCACAAGTTCTCATTTCCTCCTTTCTTGACTGCTCAGATCTTGCTACAAAACATTCTGGAACCTGGGAGCAGAGCTTGCGCTTGATCTGCCCCTCCCACCTACTCCCGCAGCAGCATTCCCGCCCAGGAAGCAGCTGCCAGGCGTCCACACACGCCCCTGGTGCCAGCGGCTGGATCTGTTAGGAGGCTGCTAAGGACAGCGGAGGGATTCAGAGGAGGCATAATGCAACCCTAGGACGCGGTGGCAGGCGGTTCTCAAACATTCAGCTATGGGCCCTGGCCTTAGTGGGCCTTGCAGAGGACCACTGACAGGGTGCTGAGGGCACAGTGGGCATGGCCTCCCGGTGGTTCTGTCCCGCATGCGGAGCCAGCCTCCTGGAAACCATCGGGGGTTTGTTCTTGTTCTGGCGTTTTTTGTTTTGTTTTGTTTTTTCTTTTATTTCCTCCTCATGCTAGTTTGCTTCTCCTGCCAAGGAAGGTTCATACACAGGTGTCATGGTTCACCCCTGTAATCCCAGTACTGAGGAGGCTGAGGCAGGAGGACGGACAGTTTGGGGCCTGCCTAGACCACATAACCCTAGCTCTGTCTTGGGAGGCTGAGACAGGAAGACCCCAAGTTTGGGCCCAGCTTGGACAACTTCAGAGCTTAGCTAGACCTTGTCTCCAATGAGCCATCCAAAGGAGCTGGAGAAGTAATTCAGAGCAAAGGCCTTGTGTTCAGTCCCCAGTAACGACACACAAATAAATCCAACATAGCCTGCGCTATGACAGGACAGAGAATAGTATGGTAACAAAACAAAGCCTGCCCTTATGTTTCTTAAGCAGTCACTATGGTTTTATGTGCGCTAGATCATTGGATCTTGTTGTTAGATCGTTAGATCTTGGTGACAAACCTAAACAAATGCTATCACTGCCCCCATCTCTGAAATGAAGAAAAAGAGATTTGGAGAACAAGTGACTTGGTTTCCCTGGTATCCAGGTAATGAAATCACAATGTGAACACAATCATGCCAGCTTAGAGGTCAGACTCATAACACAACTTAGCTATTGTCTGTTAGTATACATCTATACATCTGAGCACTCTGCCATATTGCCTCTGCCAGCTCTGGGAGAAAAGAGCAAGATCCTGTAGGGCCCTGGTTTTGAGTGTTGATAGTAAATACATCAACTCTAGTAGTCTTCTCCCAACTGAATCAGTGAGCAAACAGGTTATCAGAAGGGCTACATGAGCTTGATATTAATACTAAGAATATTATTTCCTGTTTCAATTCTCATTCAATTTTCCAGATTATGTGAAAGCAAGGCTCTGGTGTTAATTTGTGTTAACACTCATGTTTGCTTATGTGTTTAACAAAGAGGGGTGGGCTTTAGGCAAGATAATTTTAGTAGCTTTATTTTATATCCATTTCTAAGATTATTTTGTATTTATGGCAGATTATTTGGGCTTATTTATTTAGGATATAGATCCTCTTTTAACATCTATTTTTAAAGTACATAGTAGAGTGGCCTGTGACAGATGTGTCAAAAGCAAACCAAGATTCTCCAGTGGCTGACGTCTAGAATACTCAAACAAATCAACAAAAACCAAGAACCTAACCAACAATGTCTCTGCAGCAATGTTTCTACTAGTGGAACAAAAATACTCTAATACGCAAATAGACAAAAAACAATAGCATGAAAATACTCAAATTAAAAATAAACCAAGCTAACTCTAAAGACAAAAGAATATTGTGTTGAATTTCTCTAGACTCTAGGCAGGTGTGTTCAACGCATACCCCCCACCCCCACCCATGCCACCCTGTATTGATAGTAATGCAGCCCCAAGAGATCTTAAAAATTTAACATTTTATGTGATTTTTAGCTTTATTTTTCATGACTGGACTGTATAATGCATGTGGTGAACTGCAGATTGTATCGGTTATAACCAAACAGTAAGTAGGGGAGGGTGCACTACTAACTTCACCTTCCATGCCTACCGTAAAGTCACATCAAAACGTGCATGTATGTGCACGCACATGTGCAATGAGGTGAGTTGAATGCAGCAATGTAGGTAACAGGATTTAAACCTACCTTCACACGTGTAGGCATATTTGTGGTTTCATTGTCAGTCAGTATATATTTTCTCAAAGTTTTCAAATGCAATGGATAGACAGAGCAACAATGAGACTCGACTTGAAGAGCAACTGATCATGTCTGTTTGACTTTTATAAGACCTAACTTTCCAGAAAAAATATTCTACCCTTCTTCACATCAGCCTTATTTATGTCATTTTTCTGCAATATGTTCATCTGTGAATAACTACTCTCTTGTATTTATTTTATTTTATTTTATTGTGGTCCCAGGGATTGAATCCAGGGCCTTCATACTGAGTTACACCTCAAGACCGTTTTTTAGTTTTGATTTTGAGGCAGGGTCTCACTCAGGTACTAAGTTGCCCAAAATGGGATCCTCTTGCCTCAGCCTTCCAGAGTGCTGGGTGGGATTACATGCCTGTGCCACCGGGCTTAACTGAACGACTATTTCAAGGGTAACTCACACAAACAGTAAAACTAAATAAAAATTTTCTGATGAGCACCTTGAAACCTTGGGAAGAATAACAGCCACATCCATAGAGCTACACATCGATGCATTAATTTCACAAAAAGATGCTCAAATATCTCATTATTTTTATGTTTACATTGCCTTCTTTTTTAATATTATAATAAACGAGTCTAAAATAAGGAAAGTTTTGTTACTTGCACACATTGACTATATTGCACTAGACTGATATTTTTATAGGCAGCCCAAGATGCTTTTTTTTTTTTTTGCTTATTGAGGCCTCGGCTAGCCTAAATGTTGGACACCTCTGACAAAGGCTAAGGAAAAATGAATGACATCTCCGTAAGGTATCATGGCACTGTGGAAAGACGCCCTCTCGAGGCTGCAGTTTGGATTGCGCTCTGTCGCTAAGGTTACCCAGGTTCTAGTTCCTTCCTTGCTTCAGTTTCTCTATCCAGAATAGAGGATCGAATGAAATAGTTTCCTCCAGCCTTTTCTCTAGTCTGGGATTCTACACTCTGCATCCTCAATAATCTGTAGTTTTTTTCCTAGGTCACATCAGGACAGTAAGTGCAATCCCCTTTTTACAGTGTTCTCGCTGTGTGATTAGATATGTGTATTTACTTGTGTGTTGTTTGTTTAGTATTGGGTGGGGATCAAGCCCAGGGCCTTCACACTCACCTACCACACTAGACAAGTTTTTTAGTTTTGATTTTGACCAGAGTCTTACTTTTAGGTCTCAACTGCTCCAGGTGACCCCCACTTCCTTCTCCGCTGGCCACCTCCCCCTTTCTCCTCTGTCCTGGTCCCCACTTGCCACCTTACTGCCTTGATGGAGCAGTAACACCTTACGACACTCATATCCTGACCCCTTCCTTACCTGTGTCCAGGCCTTGTTATCTTGTTTACCTACATTACTGAAACTCACTCGACCCAGGAACTGGAAACCCCGTATTAATGATAGATCTTGTACAATACAAGGCCCCAACCCGCTGTTGCCGACACTGGCTACAGCAGTAACCCGCACCCAGCACCTTCCCCCAGCCTTCTATAAAACAGGCACTCAGTAACATGTAAACAGATCAATTTTCAGGCTTGCATGGGTGGCTTCGGTTAGGAAAAGCATCCACTTTTTACCGGCTGTGTTTATTGATTTTCAACACTGACCCTGGACTCAGTTTTTGCTTTAATGCTAAGTTCCTAAGTTACCCAAGCTGGGGGCTGGGGGTGGGATGCGTTACAGGTGTGAACACTGGGACAAGTTTGTGTTTACACCTTTGCTTTTCTCCTAAGGTTTCTTCCAAGGTCCGTATCTAGGCAGGGACCTTGGGTTACAGACTCCTCGTAATCCCAATGCAATGGACGGCTGATGCAGAATTGCAAGCTGGAGCCCAGCCTGGGTAAGGACAAAAAAAAAAAAGTCGGCTGCTGTAGCTGAGTGTGAAGGCCCTAGTACTACGAAAACACAAAACCGACCAAAACCAGCAGCAGCAACAACAAACACAACAAGTACCTTACACTTTTTGAGAAACCTAAGCAGCCGCGATACTTTGCTTTTGCAAAACTTCTAGTTTTCCTGTTGCCAAATACTCTCAAGGTGAAGGGCTCTTGGCCGAGGGCGGTGGAGGGCTGTCATTGGTCTCTGCCGGTTAGGACCTGACTTTTTTCTGGGACAATAGGCGGCTTTCACTTTTTCCGCGCCGCTGGGCGGAGCTAGCTTGAATCCCAAGAATGCCAGTGGCATTTTCCCAGCCGCTGCCCTCCCGCTGTGTTTGTTTATCTTTATTTGGAGAACAAGGTGCAATTAATTACCGTTGCGCCACGCACTTGAGTGTAACTGCGGCCTGCCAGGACGGCCCAACTATCTGCTCTTGGTAGGAGGCTCTAACCAGACTCTTTTTCAGAGCCGGGTTGGGCCCTTGAGCCCCACACCAAGGCTGAGCAAAGCCTTCAGTCAATGGACGGCCCAATTTCAATCCGTGCCCTTAAAGTCTCCAAGTTCTGGTTTCCTGACAAAAAGTACAGCCAATTTACACAATGAAAACACACAAAAAAGGGGAAAGATCAATCATAAGACCAGTTACTGTTAGCTGTATGAAACCACTTAACCTCTTAAAATTTGTGATTCTGCTTTAATAACAAAACAGGGTGTTTTGTTTGTGTGGCGTTGAACTACATCCCTGAGGTAGGTCAGGAGCAGGTAAAAAGAGAACTCAGGAAATTAGAATTTTAAAATTATATGTTTGATAAAGGCTGCGTTAAAAAGAGACAGGCCTATTTAAAAAAATATTCCAACGACAGCATATCACGAGGCTCTGGGTGGGAGCCTCACACCTGCGGGCCCTCCCGCTCCTCCATCCACAGGAAGCTGTGTTGCTAAGAGCAAAGTATCTCAGCTTCAAACAGGTGCCGAGGCCACCTACCGCAGACACAGGACCGCCCTCTCAGGGGCACCCCGCCACCTGAAGAGGGCGGCTGCTTCTGTTTCTACCTGTGAGTGGGACCAGACCAAACTTTCTATATAGATTCCTGGGCCCATGTGTCACGTGTGTGCTTTTGAGTTTTTAATCTAAAATCTCTCCTGAGCCTTTTACTGGCTGCAAATGCTTTTTCTGCCATGTGAGTCGGTGAACCTCTTCCACGGGCAGGATGAGCCTCAGTTCCAGCGTCAGTCCTGTCCATTTGTGTCCTGTCCAGGCACAATCCTTCAGTCCATTTTTTAGTTTTGATTTTTAGACTGAGTCTCACTAAGTGACTAGTGAGCCCTAAATTGGGCTCCAACTTGCAATCCTCCTGCCTCAGCCTCCCAGAGTGCTGGGATGTCAAGCCTGCACCACCAGGCCTGGCTACAAAACATATTTTTGAAAGTTTTAGGACATTGGGAGGAGAGAAGACACCATCTGCTCTGTCAGCAAGAAATATTTAGAAGGGCATGTATCCCATTCATTGGGTCACGTCTCATCACCTGGTACCAACTGCATAATTCCCGCCTTTTATTCTCTTAAACATTCATTAACATTTTGAGTGCTTTAAGCCTCAGATATGAAGGAACTCAATGAAAATATTGTAAGAATACAGTATAAGACGTCACACATAGGCAAACTATGAAGGCAGAAAGTACCCATGAAACAATGCTCTCTTATAAGGATGGCAAAACCCACAAATTTGTCATTGCCAATCTTTGTAGATCTCTGGACTGGAGGGAAGCCATGTTACATGAAAAGCAATGTATTTGTTGAATGTCCGATAAGGAGAACTTCGTAAGAAATATTGACTATTAAAAAATCTAGCCAGGAGAAGGAATGTACTTCTGTAATCCCAGCTACTAAGGGGGCTGACGCAGAGGAATTGCAGATTTAAAGTCAGCCTAGGTGATGTAGTGAGATCCTTCTAAAAATTAAACTAATAATGATAATAATAATAATAATATAAT
>PVKB01003810.1:57500-84571 GCA_004027205.1 Ctenodactylus gundi
ACTGACTCAAAGGATGGGCGTGGAAGGGAGCTCCTTAATGTCTGATTGCTGACTTGGCTCCTGTTTGTCCAAGATAAAATGTAATACACTTGCAATTGCCTGAGGCCAAAGTAAAACACAAAGGCTAATTCATAAACCCTGCTGTGGTTTCCATCTGAAACACACATGTTGGGAACCACACAGGCCTATAATCCCAGATTCTAGGAGGCCGAGGCAGGAGGATTAGAAGTTCAAGTCCAGCCTTGGCAATTTAGCAATTTGGCAAGACCCTCTTACAAAAAAAAAAAAAAAAGGCTACATCTGTAGTTCAGTGTAAAGGTCTTTGGTTCAGTCTCCCATACTAACAAACAATAACAACAAAAATAAAAACAATAAAAGGTCTGTGTGTCCAGCCTGCAGCCTGCTGTAGTGTGTATAGCAGTTAGTCAGCCGATGTCTCAAACAGAGTGCCTTTTGAGCTTTGGGTCTAGTTTCTAAGAAAGGGTATTAAGAACACATCTGGGCACAGTGTGGTGGCAAACACCTGTAACCCCAGCTACTCAGGAGCCTGAGACAGGAGAATCATAAATTTGAGGCCATCCTGAGCAATTTAGTGAGGCCCTATATTGAACTAAAAAGTAAAAAGGGCTCCGTGGTATAGCACCTGTAGGTTCAAATTCTAGAACCAAGAACAAGAAAGCCACCTGAGTTCTATGAATCTAAAGGAGGTGCTAGCGTTTAACATCTAGTCTATGTGGGGTATCTCTTCAGCCAAAGGAATGGGGAGCAGATGGAGGAGCAAAAGGACAGAGGGCTATGAAAGATGGTGTCAAGGGAGCTGGGTTATAGTTTTGTAAGTGGTCCTAAGTTGCAGTAAAGAATGGTCTAATGTTCCAGATGAGATAGTCTTAGCAGTCCTGGGCTACACTCTCATTTGGTGTAATTCAGGCTGGCCTGTAGTATTCGTATGTATGTATGTATGTATGTATGTATGTATGTATATCCTCCCTGTCTCCAAACTACACTGTGAGCTGTTACAAGGGTCTAGCTGGGCTCCCCACAGAATGTCAGTATTCATACAATTGTGTTCAATGATTCATTCACCAAAGGACTCTATTTCCAGTAAGATCTGACACAGTCAGAAGCAGTTGAACTTCCATTAGCTTCAAAACAGGAATTATAATTCTTTTTGGTAAGTGTGAAATCATCAGCACTCGTGGGCTTTAGAAACACATTTTGAGTAACATCCTGCTGATGGGAGGGATGTATGTGACCCCTCAACAGAGCAGTTGCTCATTCAGTGCTTCAATTTTAAGTGAAAACACATTTCAAACGTTTAATTTTGGTCATTTACCAGTCTGTTTTTAGCGATTAGCCTAGACTATTATTTCTTTGAACATAGACAGATTTTCTAGTACAAAATAGTAGATTTCCCCTTTTTGATGTAACTAAAAAAATCAATCAGTGCATGGGCTGAAGCATACATAGATAGATATATTTAAAATATAAATTACAGGTGTCTGAAGGGCAGTTTTCTTTGAGTATCAGAAACTTAGGGTTATTTGAACTTAAATACATTTAGAATAATATGCATAGATGAAGTACTTAAGAACCCTACAGTAATAAAAGAGAAATCAGTGGGTGTTTTCTCACAGCTAATGGAAGGAAGAAAACAGGAAAAGACACAAAGGGAGAGATTAGAGACCCAGGAGCAGCCCTCGAATGGTACCAGTTGCCATACCAAGGAAGAAAAAATTTACAGAACAGAGGAGAACTTTCAACAGCACTACATAGTACACGAGTCTACAAAATTGCAGGTTTTTCCAGCCACAGGTTACTGGTGATCTTTGAAAGAAATGTTTTAGAAATAGACCCAAGAGTGCAATCCAAATTCCAAGGACCTGAGGGCTGAGTGGGTGGCAGGAAAATGGAAGCGATGATGGCAGCCTTCTTTTTAAAGATGTTTTTCCAAGAAAAGAAGAACAAACAGGACAGTAGCTGAGAGGGGAGTAAGGTCAAGAGAAAGAACGCGGAAGGAGGAAGACTATTTTTAGGAGCTCAAACAGGAAGTAAATAAAAGTACCACCTAGAGAGGTTCTCAGGGTAAAAGCTCATGGAGGAAGCAGAAGGGAATGGAAATAAAACCAGGCTGAGATTCCTGGTGGCAGAGATGCTCTGTGCCTTCCTTCAAGGTGAGAGCAAGGAGTGGGTGAGCTGAGATCACAAATACATATTCAGGCACAGAAAATGAACAGTCGTGTACCATGGATAGCTGCTTGCATCTCACTGGTAAGTGAGCGCGTAGATTTTAAACTCCAAGAGATTTCCACGAATGGTATGGGAGCTGGGAAACAGGAAGCCTTATGAAAAGATTTGAGTTGACTGTAGATGAATAAAAGAATATCTGGGCAGTAATGAGACTTCAGCTGAAATTAAGACACATTTTACCACTGTGGCTCCAACGTTCTGACTTTCTCTAGAGATATTAAGTTTTTAGGGAGCATGAACTTTGATCAAAGAATATGTTGTGTATCTAACTTTTAAAAAAATTATCGACAGTAAAAGACACATTGCCACGAATTCCCCTCACAATAATTCCCAGAAGTATCAATCATGCATACATCATTCTTCCCATGTTCAGAATCAGGTCTTCAAGTCCTCTTTCATTGGTGTCTTTACTTACACTGTCATGGCTACCTCAAAGTACTGCATCAATTCAAAATGTTGACATTTTATGGTAATGTTGATATTGACAGAGAGCCAGAAGTCCTATAGTAGGTGAGTGGGTGGAAGAAGGACACTCATAATGTTTTTACTAGTCTGCCTTTCTGTTGGGTGGCACTCAGCAAAGACATTCACTGTATTTTTGTTTACATTTTATGAGACTTCTTTGGCAATGTACCGTAATCTTTTTTTAAAAAATTTCAGCACTGCATAGCTTAATCACCTTCTATAAAAGCACAGGTTGGCTCTATTTTCATTATGTTAGGCTGGAAAATGCTAAGACATGCATAAGAGAAGACAGGTAAGGGAGGCTGTGTGGGGGTCACACATGCTGCTGACAAGTCTTGGTGTATTACTGACATGACAGTGAACCTCAGGGAAGAATGGATAAGGTGAAGAAAGAGGGACATAGGGACACAAAAGGACACCATTAGGATTAAGACCAAGTTCACTGATCATTAAGAAGTGGAGCACTTGAAGCCTTGGTGAGTGCAGATTTTCAGAAGTTAAGATCTTGGAAATGGAGCAATGTCAGGGAGATGAAATGGAGGGAGCCTTGTAAGGTGGGGGCCTTGCAGAGGGAGCTTCTTTCTTTAAGAAGTCCAGAACCCAGTGACAAAAGTCCAGAATGTCCCCCTAACATCTCATGTGTTCAGAAGGTGCTCAGATCATGGGGTGCTGTACCTATCAGTGCATTCAGCCACCAAAGACTTTATGTGCTGTTAGAAGGCAGTGCCCAGCTGGAGGGGTGGGTTCCTGGGGGCATGACCTGGAAGGATCTACCTGCCTCCCTGGCCGTTGCCTCCTGTTTAGCTTCATGGTTGCCATGCCGTGAGTAGCTGTCTTCCAGCAGAGGCCCTTCCTCAGTGCCCTTCTTCCACTGCCATTTCTGGCCGACTATGCATAAATCTTGAGACCTCTGAAACTTTTCTTCCCTTAAGTTGTGGGTATCAGGTGTCATGTCCAAGCAAGGAGAAAGTGACTGAGATGAAAGGTCTATGGCCCAGGGTGTACGCACAGCAGCTTCTTAGTCACAGAGCCCCGTCTCTGGAGCCCAACTTGCCACTCTACAGTTGGGTGACCTTCTTAAAGTTATTGAACCTTTTCACATCTGTCTTCTTAACCACCAAGTGTAGTTTTATACTCAGTATTAATAAAAAAGAAAACACTTTGAGCCTTTATTAGGTGCCAAATACGAAACATTTTATGTGTATTATCGCAGGGAAGAATAAGCATGACCATCCCCATTTTACGGTTAAGAAGGAAAATATGAAAAGGCTTAATAATTTAAAAGACCTGGTTTCTTTGGGCTGTTGGCTTGTACTCTTAGGCCATTGTCTTCTAGCTGAGCCCCAGCATTGTGCCTGCATTCCAGGTGTCTTTGGGGTATGAGTTTGGGGGATTGTTAGTGGATGTCTCTGGAATGGGAAGGGGACTGCACCTACTATTTTCAATCTGGAGAATAAAAGCAGGAGGTACTACTTCATATTCTTTCATACAAATGATGTGGTAATGGTCCTTGTGGATGCCTCACTTTGCATGTCTGAAGTACATTGTAAGATGAACAGGGAGATGCAGAACTGCTGCCAATTTTAAACACTGTAATGTCAAACAGCATTTGTACTTTATAGGTCACTAGAAGTAGTACATAAAAATTAAGGGTTTCTCTTCCTCCTACTTTAAATTTGATAATACCAAGCTTCTTTATTTGCTCATCTGGCAGGGGAAAAATGTGCCTCATTGTTTTTCAACTGGGCACTTTCTCAGTTACAAGTGAGGTTGAATATCTTTTCAAATGTTTGTGGGTCATTTTCTTTTTAATACTTTGTGAGTTTCCTATCAATAACTTTCATTTTTGCTGTTAGATTGCTTGTTTTCTTAATTTGCAAAAATTCTTCACAAAAATACTAATCTTTTGATATCTACTCATGACCAGCCTTTGTCTTAACTTTAAAAAAGATGTCTATTGTAGTAAACCATTAAGTTATATCATGTTTTTTGCCCTCTTGTAACATTAGGCTATTTTTTTTGACAGTAATTGGCTTTTTGATCTCCAGGGTTAAGCTCAAAGTTAATTGTAGAAAGTACCATGTTATTTAAAGGTTAAAGAGAAAAAGCCTCAACTGTTCTAGTACATTTCAATCCATGAGTCTGATGTGGCCGAGGTCCCCCACTTTGGTGACTCCAGAGGGACCGTCTGAGAGCTTGGACTCTAGCTGAGTGAAAGGTGCTATCATCTTGTGGAGGCAGAATATCAGCGTGTTAAAACAGCGACTGTGTCCTTTGATTAAATGTTTTGCTTTTTTTAACTATAGAAGGTGGAGGAATGAGATGAATAGGAGTAGTCAGGAATGTAATAAACACATAACAAGGTCCATGGTATTGAAGGAAGCCTTTTATGAAAGGCTCTGTCCAGTGGTGAGAAAGTTTCAAGACAAATCTTTTTCTTTTTTTTTTTTTCCTTCAGAAAGAATGAAGAAAACCAAATGGAGTACTATCAAAATAAATCTAGGTTTGTTTTTCTTCCCTAGTCTAGAGTTTTTAGTCTCCTAATATTTGGGATACCTAGTTTCCATATCGAAATGGAATCACTTTTTATGAAAGTAAGCTAGCACTTCAGTTATTTCCTTATTAAAGCAACCTTAAATAAGCAGTTCTATAGCTGTGATTCAACAGATCCTCTCAAATTTTCCTCACAGAAGAGCCTTGTGATACAGTCACTTGAGATTTACAATGAGAAGATTGCAAAGGACTGGCATGAAGGACTTGTCCCTTGCCTCAGCTGTAGGCCAGTGGTGGGGTGCTTGCCTAGCATGAACGTGGGCCCGGGTTTGATCCCCAGAACCACCAGCACCAAAAGCAAGCAAACAAATCAACTAACCACATTTCAATATGGGAGAATTCATTCTCTCTTTGTAAATGGTTTTTGTCTTCGAGGGGAAAGAATACTTAAAGAAACAGATGTTGTTGAGTCATATTTGAACTCTTCTGGTTTAAAACATATTTTTCATTTGTAAATGGACTTGTTACTTGGAAGGTGGCTGGCTAAAGTCCTCAGCCAAAACACTAAATGATGAATTTTCTTGTGTTGTCAACAGTGAAGAATTTGGATGAGATAATTTCTAAGAATAGCTCCAACTCATATTCTACATTGTTTGAAGGCAGAATCTCCTTATGGAGACAGGCTAGCCTTGGATTCACTGCATCTAGCCCAGTGTTCTTCAAACTCATAATCTTTCCGCTTCAGCCTCTCCAAGATTAAGATAACAATGGCATGTTGCCATTTTGGTTTGGATCTGGATTGTCCCCCAAAATTCTCATGTATGTGAATGTTATAGATTGTCTATAGAACCATGTGCTGCTAAAGGAGTTTGGGGCCTAGTCTGGAGGGCTGGATTACAGGCATGTAAATTGGATTATAGGTGTATAGTGGGGGTTTACCATACCTTCCACACCTGGATCCAGGAAGGGCCGATCACTGGGAGGAAACCTGGAAGGGTATATAAGGTGCTTCCTGCCTTCCTTGGAGGACTAGTGTCAACTAGTCTCAGCTTGCCCTGACTTGGCTTCCTGTTTGTGATGTTGTGAGAAGCTGCCTCTACCTCTGCCTCTGCTGCGTACTTCCACTGCTGCTGGCCGCCTAAGTGGACTGTGACCTTCTGAAACGGTGAGTTAAAATAAACCTTTCCTCCCCTAAATTTGTGTATGTCAGGTATTGACTCACAGCAACAAAAAAGTAACTAAGTCAGCCACCCTGTCTGATTTCTACACTTAAAAAAAAAAAAGAGCTTTATGCCCATTTTACCAGAGCCCAGTTATGTACCCAGTAGCTGACAGAGCCCCAGCCTTTCTCTCTGGCTATTTTTAAAGTCACTGTCCACCTTCTCCAGCGAAGAAGTCAGAAAGATGTGGCTAGACAAATTAAATAATCAGAAATATGACCACAGGCAAGATGAAGGGCTGTCAGGTTCCCTTATAGCAAAAGGGTGAAGGAAGACCTGACTTAGGGGTCCAAAAGTCTTTCCTCAGGAAGAGATCACAGTGGAGCTGAGAACTGGAGGAGAGAGGTGGGCTGCAGGGCACAGGTGAGAGTGTGCTGGACATGGCAGAGGTCCTGTGTGCAGAACAGCATGTACACACAGAGTCCTACGCAGGAGGGACACTGCAGGCTCTGGAGGGAATGGGATTCTGACCATTAATCGTGCTTTGTCAGCTCCAGGGGACTGGAAAGTGCTCAGCAGATCAGGAAGGTGGACTTTTCACATATCTATGGGAGGATAATGTGTAGGCTAGCAAACTGTGGGAAGAAGACCCAGCCCAGATGTGGATGGCACAGACCAACAGACTTGCAGCCTGGACAGAAGGTCTTAGTTACTTTTTTGTCGCTGTGACTCAATACCCAACACCCACAGCTTTAGGGAGGAAAGAGTTATTTATTTCAGAGAGATCCTTTTTCAAAAGCAAAAGTGAAAAAAAAAAAAAAAAGGGGGAGCTAGGAATGTAGCTTGATGTGAAGGTCCTAGATTCAATCCCCAGTACCTATCAACTCCAAGCAAAAACCAAACAAAACAACACGGGACAAGACAAAACACCTCCCACAGGTGCTCAGTTGCAGAAGCAGGATTTTAACGGCAGACTGTGAGACTTTGGAGTCCAGGCTGTGACCTGGGCTGGGCTGCCTCAAGTCTCTCCCTACGAAACTGAACTCTGCTCCTCACTCTGCCTGCACTGGGCAGCTGAAGAAAAGCCCTCATGCTGACTGGTCTCGAGGCCAAGCTTTGCATAGTCCCGCATGAAGCTACTGTACTTTCCAAGTTGGTTGGCTCATTTTTTTTTCACAGTTTCTGTCTTCAGATCTTTGAGTCCACTTCTCCCACCCTCACTGTGCTTATGACTTGTGGAAGGAAAGGAGAGAAGAGTGATCTCTTTCCCTTCCCTCCCTTCAGAAGGGCCAGGGCCAACGCTGCTATGCTGCAACGCGTTTAGCTATGTACGACAGATTTATTTAATCCAAGTTTCAGTGACACAAGAGCCTTCGGGAATGAAGACGTCACAGCACAGAGAGCCTGGTCCATTTGATGCTGAGATTTCATGAGGAACAGACAGCTGCGCCGAAGTATGGTGAGGGACAAGAAGGAGACAGACAGAGAGGGAATCCAGCCAGCAGTGGTGGTGCAGGTCTGCCAGCGCAACACGCTGGGAACCTGAGGCAGGACTGGAATTTGGGTCCCTGCCTGGGAAATTCAGCTACTTAGCAAGAACCTGTGTCAAAATGGTAAAAGGGATGGACAGGTAGCTGCAGTCCGACCAAAGCAAAGCACAACACCCCCAATCCAGCAAGTCCTGTGTGTTCAGATTGTCCTTAGCCTCTTTGTAGCTTTTCTTCCTTCTTCTCAGGAATTGGGCAGGTGTCCTTACGGAATGAGGGTTTAAATCTACCATTACCAAACAAGGTAGGCCAGAAAATTTAAGACCAGCTCTTTTGATTTTGAGACAGGGTCTTGCTACACTGCTCAGAATCCCACAAGTCTAGCCCTTTACCGTCTCTAGGGTCTCTGGTGCAAGGGGAGGGTCTAGGTTTTTTTTCTCTAATTACCCCAATCCTTTCTTGAAAATTAACTTTCATTAGAGCTGCCTTGATTCCTTCTGAGGGTAGTACCACCTCTTTTTAAATTGTTTTTTTTTTTTTTTTTTTTTTCCTGGGGATTGAACTCGGACTTCCATGCTGAACTACATTCCCAGCCCATTTTTAATTTTGACTTTGAGACAGGGGCAGGCTAAGTTGCTATCTTAGTTACTTTTCGTCTCTGTGACCTAGTCCCAACACCCACAACTTCAGGGAGGAAAGATTTATTTTGGCTCACAGTTTCAGAAGGTCTCAGGTCATTCACAGGTAGGCAGCTAGAAATGGTGAAAGGGGGCCAGAGCTGGAGAGAGAGAGAGCTCCTCACAGCATGGCAGAACAGAGCCAAGTCTGGGAGAAGGGCAGAACCTTCCAGGTCAAGTGCCAACATTCACCCCTCCAGCCAGGCCCCACTTCTCAAAAGTACACAAAATTAATGGGTACATGAGGCTTTTGGGAAGATACTCCAGATCCAAACCACAACAGTTGCTAAGTTGCCCAGGCTGGACTCAAAGTTGTAACTCTCCTGCCACAGTCTCCCAGGTGCTGGGATTATAGGCCTGCTTCACTGGACCTGGCTGGGTTTCGCTCCTGAACTTCTTACCACCTGTACACTGTCACGCCGAGGACCACGTCTTCTTCATATGAGCCTTTGTAGGATAAACTGCATCCAAACCACGGCACCAAGTACATTCCTTTCACCATGACCTCAGCACTTGATTCCCTTTGCCTAGAATGCTCTTCCTTTAGACCATCTGCACCAATGTCTGCTCACACCTGCCTCCTGCCTCCTCCACTGCCTCTCTCAGAGAATTTTATTTTCCCCTGCATCATCAGGGCCCTTAGGAGATGATTAAGCCAAAATAAACAAATGAGAACCCACACGACTCAGAAGAGAGGAACTAGAATCTTAGGATAGTTCTATTAACAGGTCTCAATGAGAACCTTCAAACGTCTAGTTCAGGTCTTGCCTCATGATGGCCCCAGCTTGGGGTCAGTCATATAAAGGCCATCATGCCCTCTAGAGTTCATTACACTAGCTGGCAAATCATTTAAATAGTTTGGAAAGCAATGTTTGTGAAGAGTATCCTGATTAATCACTGCATGTAATTATTATTATGTTTCTTTTTTGAGACAAGGTCTTGTCTCAGTATGTAGTGTAGGCTAGGCTTCAAATCACAATGTAGCACAAGCTGCCCTCAAACATGTAGCTATTCTTCTGCCTCAGCCTCCTAGCCCAACCAGTATATTTGAATATTTATTATTACTTAATGTAGTTTTGTGATTTGTATAAATACAGAATGAAGAAATACATAGCTTATCATTTCTTTTCTGGAAAAAAAATATTATGTTGTACAACATGAAGAGAGGTGAGGAGACAAAGGGAGAGAGCTGCCAGTTATGAACAGCCAGCCTTGTGGCCACTGCTGCCCAGACCCTTACTTCGTCAAAGCTCCGCATCCCCAGGGTGAATCTTTTCCTCCACCAGAGAGCAGCAAGGTCAGCAGGTGAAGGTCATTCAGCCATGCAGGGCAAGAGTCAGAATTTGTAACTAGGGCCGTGTGACTGCAAAGCCTATTCTTTTGCCATTTTCACCATGCTGGGATTGGTCTTTAAATCTTTCTCCAATAAATAAATCTTGTTTATTGAGCCAGTGAGCCAAGCCAGAAACCAACTGGGAAAAAAGAGTCCTTTTGAGCCTGCAAATGTCAAGGGTGACACAATGTAGCTGGATTCTTACCATCCAGCTTACCATCTTGCAGCTCAGGCTTTTGCGAAAATATGAGAAAGTGAAAAAAGACATTTTCCATCAGCACTTCTAGTGAATAAAAAAGGGAGGAAATGTTCTGACACATGGCCACAGTATCCCCTTTTCCTCAGACCCATCTATAATAGAGAAGGACACAGACAGAATAAATAAAAAGGAGGAGTTGGTCTATTTTTGCCAGGAACAGTAAAATTTAGTGTCAAAAACAAAAGGCTTAAGGGCCTCCCTGAATATATTTTGAAATGATGTGTATAAAAATTATGATTATTCATTTTTACATAGTGCCAAGTTTACAGCATATCACTTTAGAAGCATATAAAGATAATATCAGGCTTTTCTCTGGGAGAGAATGATTTTTACATGACAGAAAAAAAATGTAGCTGATTCATTCAATGATTGTAAGTGCCTATTTGTACTTTGAACTCTGCCTGGTGCTATGTACAAAGAAAGCCTAGTGTACTCAAAGCAGTGCAGGGCCACCAGAAGCCCCTGAAGAAGCCCTTTTCTTTAGAGAGCTCCCAGGCCATGCAAAGCTATTGGGATGAACTCTACGTTGGGCAGAAAGACACTGTCCAAGTTGGCCAGCTCAGCTCCTTCAAGGAGAAAGGGGGACTGAAGTGACAGCGTAGGTATTTGTTCTCAGTCCTCGCACAACCAACCTACAGTTAATCTTCTATTTTTTTAGTGTGCTCAGCCTGTGCTTTCCTGTATTTTTTGTCCTTAATAAGAGGTGTTAGTACTATTTCCTCCTTTAATATCTTTCACTCTATTGTCTTTTAACTATTTACTGATGTACCGTACCTCAACTATATTATATATTTTATATGTGGTACAAGACCATTCCTCTTCAGTCAAAGAAATGAGGACAAAGAACCAGCACCTGCAGGTTGGACACGGCTGTTAATTCCCACTAGTCTGTCCTATGTACTATTTTTGAATCAAGATATATTTTCTCTGCATGTAAGATATATTTAAAAATGGATAGGAAAAGTTTCCAATAACTGTTTGGAATCTATGTATTTTTAAAAAGTCAACATTCTGGCTCTTGTTGGGACAGCTGCGCAACAAGTTTATTGATATTTATTGCTATTCCAGGTCTTCGAATTTGGCCATGCCCACTTCCTTTCAGGTTCAAGGTTAAGTTCATTTGTGGCTGAAAACGTCTTCAGCTTCATTCAACGTCTTGTGCTGTGCCAAGAACAAGGTGTGGTCTGTATACATCATTTAAAATTTTTGCTTTTGCACCGTTACAGACTTTCAGTAGTTGACCACCTTCATTTGGGGTCACTACAGTGTTAAGACTTGCTTTCACAGAACAAGGCATGTGACAGCAGCAGAAGATTCTAAGAAAAAGTCTATCCCAGTCCAAGTCAACCCCACCTTTCCACACACCCATACACAGAGTATCCACATGGACGAGAAAAATTTTTGGCAAACGGGAGTACCATACAGCTGGGGGAAGATGAGGAATGACACACTGGCTATGAATTTTTACTTGGGAGGCCACCAGGGCCCGTCTGCCTGCCCTTCTGTCCACTCTAATCCATGTTGGGCTTGGAAGGTCCAGACTCAAGGGCCCTTATTAGGGCTGGCAGCCATCTCGGACTTTATGGCTTGTGGAATCTGGGTCAGGCATTTTAGGCTTGTGGTGAGAATGCCAAGACACAAGGTCAGTTTCCAGGGACTCTCAGAAGCAAGGAATCATGACTGGTAGGTAATTTTATTCTTCTTTATCCAGCTACGGGCCCATCAATTTTGTCAGTTTGTGGTCTGCAGAATTTGGGAAGAATTTGGAACGGAGGAATGTAGGGTGAGGGAAACATTTCTTATGTTCAAATATACAATAGGCCCACAAAACAATTAGTAGCAACACTTTACATTTTGATGGGAGATACTAAGTTCCAATATGGCATTTTTATTATTTTTTCATAAAAAGAGGTTCAAAGACCTAAACAGTTAATAAGAATTAACTTCAAATTAGGGTGAACTCTGGAAATAAGTTTCCAAGTATTCATTTCCTTGTATTCCCCCTATGTTTTTTTTTTTTTAAAGAATGTACTTGTGATATACAATATATATTTTACTTGAGGAATTGGTACATGTATTGCACATCCATTCATTCCTTTTCTTCCCCCCTTTTCCACCTTATTCTCCTCTTCCAGTTCCCCGTTCCCTCTCCACAAATCCATCTCTGTGTTTCCTATGATCTCTTATTTGGCTCTTTTACTTATTTATACTTTGGGTTTTACCTGCTAGACAAACTACATGATATTTAAGCTTCTAGGTCTGATTCATTTCTCTAAGCATTATGGTCTCAAGGTACATCCATTTTCCTATGAAAAAACTCAAATTTCTCTTTTTTGTGGCAGAGTAGTACTCCACCGGGTGTTATATTATATATATGAAACACACAGACACAGCTCATTTTCTTTATTCATTTATCTGTTGGTAGACATATCAGCAGCTTCTAAGATTTAGCTATTAAGAGTTGTGCTGCTGCTATAAACATGGGCATGCATATATCTGTTAACAAACTGATTTTAACTCTTTCGAAAAAATATCCAGAAGAGCTATAGCTGGGTCAAATGGAAAATCTATTTTCAGTTTTTTTCCATAATGGTTGCACGAGTTTACAGTCCCACCAATGAAGCAGAAGCGTTCCTTTTCCCTTACATCCCTGCCAGCATCTACTGTTTTTGGGGCTTTGACAGTAACTATTCTTATTGGGGTAAGGATGTAGGACAACTTTTCATGTATTTGTTGGCCATTTTTACTTCTTCTTCTGGAAAGTATCTATTCATTTCATTTGCCCATTTCTTAAAAATCAGATCATTTTCTCTGGGGAGGCCATCTTTTTCAGTTCTTTGTGTATGCTAGATAATAACCCTCTGTCGGAGGAGTAGGTGGCAAAACTTTTTCCCATTGTCAGTTCTCTCTTCACTCTGTTGACTATTTCCTTTATTGCACAGAAGAAGCTTTTAAAATTCCATAAGTCCTAGGTGTTGATTTTGGTGTTATTTCTTACATAGTTGCTACTCTACTGATAAATTTCTTGCCTGATCCTATGTCTTCAAGCGTTTTATTTATCTTTGCCTTTCAGCAGGTTTAGTGTTCCCATTTTAACATTTCCACTTTAGATCTTTGATCCTGAGCTTTAGCCTAGTGTGAGAAGTGCAGGTCTAGATTCACCCTCTACGTGGATAACCAGTTATCCCAATTTGTTAAAGAGGCTACCTTTTCTCCAGTGTATGTGTTTGGCCCCTTTGTCAGAGATCAGATGGCTGAAGGTATTGGAAATCATCTCTGCATCCTCAGT
Source organism: Ctenodactylus gundi (assembly GCA_004027205.1). Lineage (NCBI taxonomy): Eukaryota > Metazoa > Chordata > Mammalia > Rodentia > Ctenodactylidae > Ctenodactylus > Ctenodactylus gundi. The sequence goes on from PVKB01003810.1 coordinate 70,911, forward strand.
TCTGCTCCACTGGCTAATCTGCCTGTTTTTGTGTCAGCACCACATAGTTTTTAACACTCTTGTTTTGTCATATAACTTGATGTCTGGAATCGTGATGCCCTCTGCTTTTGTCTTATTCCTTGGGATTGCTTTGGCTCTTCTGGGTCTGTTCTGCTTCCATATGAATTTTAAAATCTTTTCTAGCTCTGTGCAAAGTGCTGTTCCTATTTTCATTAGATCTGCATTGAATCTGTACATCAGTTTTGGTAGTGTGGCCATTATTTCCACTTTTTATGTTGAATGTAGAAAATGATTCAAGAATGAATTTTGGACGTGTATAACTTTTCCATTGCCATAATATTTTCTATTATGAAATGAATTAAGCAGCATTGTTTATTTTATTGGCATTATCTAAATCAATAGTTAAAGGAGAATTTCATCAATGCAATCAGTTGTATTTATGGTTTTGTGTGGACTACTGTCTTTCAAATTATAAACATGTTACAATGAGATTTTTTAGTAACAGTGATGTTTGGAAGTTATTGCTGAGAGGTTCATTAAAAAACAGTGCTGAGCAATGATTAAAGAGCTTGCCTACCATGTACAAGCCTCTGGGTTCAATTTCTCACCACCACATAAAAATTAGTGGGCATGGTGGCATATGCTTACAATCCCAGCACTGAGAAGGCTGCGGTGGTGCCTCACCTGAGTCTGAGGCCAGCCTGGACTACACAGTGACTTCAGGTCCAGGACCACAGAAAAAGAGATCTTGTCTCAAGAAAACAAAACAAACCAAACCAAAACAAAAACTGGTAAGAAGTATTGGGTCTGGTGGCACAGGCCTATAATCGCAGGACTATGGGAGTCTAAGGCAGGAAAGTCAGATATTCAAATCCAACCTAAGCAATTCAGTGACATTAGTGAAACTCTGTTTCAAAAAACAAAACAAAACAAAACAAAAAAACCAAAAAACAAACAAACAACCCCCCCCTTCCCCGAAAAAAAAAAAAAAAGGGTTGTAGGTGCAGCTCAGTGTGAAGTCCCCATGTTCCATCCCCATTACAGGAGATTATGCCTGGACAGGCAGGATATGTAAATAAGGGGAAAACCACCTTTTGGGAATCAAAATCTTGCTTTTTCTGACGGCATAAGTCAATAGAACTAACTTAGCTATCGCTTGGGTTTGGTGAACTTGACTAACAGGCATTACCACTTCAGGCAATGTGAGGCTTCAGTAGACAGCAGTGACTCCTTGGCAATCTGGTCATTTTAGGAGGCAAAAACTGAGTAGTTCCTTCCTGCTGGGACAGTCCTTGCAGGATCTCAGGAATGGGCCCTCTTCCCTTGCACAAGCTACCTCAATTTCTCAACTTTCATTTGCTAGCCTGACCTACAGACTTTTTAAAAGCATGAGATTTACTTGTCCTTAAAAGTCTTAGGAGAATGCAAAAACTATATTAATTTGCAAAGAGTCCCAAAACAAGAATATTTTAGAATTCTTTATTATATTGTTATTGTGCTTGGTGCTAGGCATTGAACTCAGGGCCTTTGCATTGAGCTATATCTCCAGACCTTTTTTAAGATTTTTGGAGACAGGGCCTTGCTAAGTTACCCAAACTGGGCTTAAACTTTCAATTTTCCTGCCTTAGTTGCCCAGAGTGCTGGGATTACAGGCATGCGTCAGCATGCTGGGTTAATCTCAGCACTATCACTTGATAGTGAAATTTTGCTTTTAAAGTTTTCAGATGCTGAACCTAGATCATGGTTTTTTTTGTATAATGTTTGCTCCATGAAGCCAGATCTCTCTCGCTACTTCTCCCATTATTGTGTTCCAAATGTGCTGAACTAGGTCAATGGCCTTCCAGTGAGCTAGGCTCACACAGACATCTGTGCCTCTGCTAAGGCAGCTCTACTACCAACCTGCACTTACCCATTTGGCTCACTATAACCTGAAATACAACCGTGACCTAAAGGGCAACTGTCTGTGAGCACTGTCTTCTTGATCCTTCTGCGGTTTACTTGCTTCTTTCATATGCCTTCCCTGCACTTGTGCACATCTCTGTTGCACAATGGAGCTAAAGCAAGCCATCTGTATATTTTTAATTAAAACCATTTATTCATTTTTCCATCTCTATTACCACAGGGTCCAGCAATCCCTCTTCTGGGTATACATCCAAGGAAAGCAAATCAATTATGTCAAAGAGACATCTGTACTGCCATGTTTATAGCAGCCCCAGTCATAATGGCCAAGCCATGGAATCAAGCTAAGTATCCACCAGGGAAGGGAGATAGAGGCTGATATCCAGTGAACCTTATTATTTTACAGAGATACACTTTTTGCAAAGATGATATAAACAAAAGAGTCATTATAATAAAGCAGTCAATTTTGATATGTAAAGATCAATTTGATACATCACATTCACAAAATGAAAGACAAAAACAACCTGATGATTTCAATGCACAAAATGCTCTGGACAAAATTCAATACCCTTTTAGATTAAAAAAAAAAAACTATTCAGCAAAGCAGAAGGGAGGAAGAAACAACCTCAAGATCATCAAAATCAGATTTAGGGGTAGCTTAGTGGCAGAGTGCATGTTTAAGACTACAAAACTAAGGTTCAATTTCTATCGCATACACACACACACACACACACACACACACACACACACACACACATACACACGCCAAATATAGAAAGCCTATAGTTAATAAATCTGTGGTGAAAGACTGAAAGTTTTCCCTTTAGGGTCAGAAACACAAGAAAGGGTACTCACTGCTCAGTCCTAGTATTACTATCCAATATAGCACTAGACATCCTAGCCAGAGTAACTAGACAAGAAAAAGAAATGAAAGGCATGCACATTGAAAAGGAACAAGTTATCTCTCTTCACAGATGACAAAATCTTAGATGTAGAAAATCATAAGGATTCCACAAAATACTCATCACTACTAGTAAACAATTTCAGTGATGTTGCCAGACAAAAAATCCACACACAAAAGTCATTTGCATTTGTAGGTACTAACAGTGAATAAGCCAAAAAGGTACTAACAATTCTATTTGTGATGGCAGCCAAAAGAATAAAATATGAATAAATGTAGGAAAGAGGGTGAAAGACCTGTATGCTCCAAACTTAAAAAAAAATAGTTAAAGACTGAAAAAGAAACACATAAATGCAAAGATATCCATCCCCAAGGATTAGAATACTTCCTATGGCTTAGAAGTTCCTACACCCAAAGTGATGTACACAGCAATGTAATACTTACCAACACTCCAATGGCACTCTTCACAGAAATGGAGAAAACCTATCTTAAAATTCATTGGAAGCTGAGTAGACAAAACAACTCTGAAAAGGAAGAAAAAATTTGGTGGCCTCATACTTCCTCGTTTTAAAACATACTACAAAGAAATATTATGATGATCAAGATGATGTGATGTTGTCCTAAAAACGCACATATAAACCAATGGAACATAAGAGAGAAACCAAAATAAATGCTTGCTTATATGGTCATTTTTTTCTTTTGCGAGTCTTCCCTAGTCACCCAGGATGAACTTGAACATGTGGCTTTCTTGTCTCAGCCTCCCAGGGTCCTGGGACTGCAGGCATAGGCAACCATGCCTGGCTGGCCAGATGATTTTTTCTACGAATGCCAAGATTACATGTTGGGGAAAGGACAGTTTCTGTTACAAATGGGGCTGATAACTGAAGATGCATATGAAAAAAAAAAGAAGTCAGATTTCTACCTTGTAACATTAAAAAATTACTTCAAAATGGATTAAAGACCTCAATGTAAGATAATCCTAGAGGAAAACAGGAGGAAATCTTTAGGCCACTGGATTTCACAAAGATTTCTTGGCTATGATATCAAAAGCAAAGGTGACAAAAGCAAATACTGACAAATATGAGACTACATAAAACTTAAAATCTGTGCATCATAGAAAACAATCGAGTGAAAATGAAAGCTGTGGAATGGGAGAAAATATTTGCAAATGACCTATCAGTGATGAGTTGCTATCTAGAATATATATCTATATATATCTATAAACTCTGGGGCTGGAGAAATGGCACAATGGTTAAAGCAGAAGACCCTGGGTTCAATTCCCCAGCACTACATAAAGCCAGATGTGGTGTAGTTATACATATCTATCTATCTATCTATCGATAGATAGATAGATAGATAGATAGATATAACTAGCAACAAAAGGACAAAGTTCCCAATCAAAACAATGAGCAAAAGACTCGAATGGGCATTCTCCAGTGAAGGAATACTATGTGAAAGGATGCTCACCATCACTGATCATAAGAAAAATGCGAATTAAAACTACATGGAAACTCCCTCGCATAGTCACAGATACGGTCACTATCTAAAGAACAGACATTAACAAGTATGGGAGAAATACAGGGAACTGCAGTGTACTGTGACAATGTCAAGTGACAGAGCTGGCAATGGAAAACAGTATGGATGTTCCTCAAAATATTATAAATAAAATTACCTTATGATGTTGCAATTCCCCTTCTGAGTACACAGCCAGAAGAATTCCTAGCAGAAGCTCAACGTGGTATTTGCACACTCATGTTCACTGTGGCATTTTTCACAATAGCCAAGAGGTGGTAGCAACTCAAATGGCCACTGACAGGAATGGATACAAAAAACCATCACAAACACATTCAATGGAATACCATGCAGCGCCAAAAATAGGAAACCTGTTACATGATACAAGAGAGATAAGCCTTGAGGAAATTGTATTAGTGAAATAAATCTGTCACAAAAGAAAAAATATTGTGCAAATTCACTCATGTGTATTATTTATAGTAGTCCAAATTGTAAAAACAGAAAGTAGAAAGCGTTGACAAGGATTGGAGGGAGAAGGGGTGTGTGTTAATAAATACAGTTTAATTTCTTTTTGAGGAAGGGACAGGTTCTTGCTGTAGCCCAGGCTGGTCCTGAACGTAGTAGGTAGCCCAGGACAGCCTAGGATTTGGCAATCCTCCTGCCTCAGCCTCCCGAGTACTGGGATTACAGGCAATGTGCCACCACATCTGGCTTTACGTAGTGCTGGGGAACTGAACCCAGGGTCTTCCGCTTTAACCACTGTGCCATTTCTCCAGCCCGAGTTTCATTTTTTTTTTAAAGATGAAAAAGTTCTAAGATTTACTGCACAACAAAGTGAATATACTTCACTGTATTGTACTGTATATAGAAGTGGTTAAAATGGTAAGTTTAATGTTGCTTTTTTATAATTAGAAACTCCTTAAAATAACAAAACCCCACTACAAATAAAAAATAAGTAGTTAACAGCCCTGTAGCTTCTAAGTGTTATAATAAAAAGAATATATAAAGACACACATGCACTTTTGTAATATATTTTTCATATTGCCTTTTTTTAATAGTCCAGAGAACATCATGGTTATTTTATGACGTTAGTTCATGAAACATCCGTCAAAAGTACTGCAGGTTCAGAGGAATGAATCTTTAACCATAAAAAATTTCAATAATCAAATTAACAAATGCTCATTGGCTAATCAAAACAATAAAGGGCAGGGCACTTGATGAATGGCAGTTACTGGCTCTACCATGAGAGTTAAGATGTACACACAAGGCAGGAAGAAAGACATGCAGTAATGGCAGGATCCTAAGTTGTGGCGAGTAAAGGACGGTTTCCGGGGAATGCATCTTCAGAATACTCAAGGATGGGACGGATTTTAAATTGTGGAGACTGGGAGGATAGAAAAGAGTATTGAAAAAGAAACAGAAAGAGGGAGAACAATACAAAACTATCTGTGGTAGTATAGTCACAAGCTCCTCAGTTCCTGTACTCCAAGGACTTGCCACCAAGTACCTATGTACTAACCTGCTGGATATGGGGACAGTCCTGGCATGGATGTGTTTGCCTGTCTAAGTGACTAGACAATAATCTCAAAAAAGGAGGAGGGGAAGAAATCAATGACTTTAGTTTGGAACCTGAGGTGCTGGGTAGGAGCTTACAGTGAGGCTGGAGTGTACAGCTGCCCAGACAGAAGTGACCTCTGGGACCACAGAAGTGAAGGACACCTCCAGGGAAGGAAGGACAACCAAGGTGGCGGAGCCTCTGGAGGACAAGGAAATCCTCAAGGAAACCTCTCTCAGGCTGCAAATGCCAAATGGGGTTAAAGATGGCTTGGCAGTTACTTGGTCATCTTGAGTCAGCCGAAATTACCAGATGATCAAGTGGAGCATGGAGCCTGAAGGTAGCTGGATGGGAAACTGAAGGGCAGTTTCATAAACAGCATCCTTCTTATCTACAGTTTCATGACATTTTCATTAATTTTATTTTGTGCATGTGAACCCCAAAGTGGTATGTTATATACACATTCCTGCCCCAGGACCACACAGACTGATACCAGAACACAGCATTAAGTGATGTGGACCACTTGTATTAGTTTGGGTTCTTTCAAAAGGCAGAATTGACAGAAACGATAACAAAAAGGATCTACTCAGAAGGCTTACAAATCTGAGTATAGCGATAGTCCAAGATGGTGGCCTTCATGTGTGAGAGCTAAAGCGTCTGATGGCTGCTCAGCCACGAAGCAGAACTCCTGTCCGGGACTTCAGGACAGCTGGTGAGACTCTGCTGTGGATCTTGGTTATTCTAAGAACAATGACAAAGACCGGAGACTGAAAATGAGCAAAAGTCCTTGTTCGTAGACAATTGTGAAGACAAAAACTGTTCAGGAGGAAGAAGCTGTAACTATCTTTCTTCTTCCTTTTTTTTAATACTGTTCAAGTTGGGCCTCCCACATCCTGTTGGGTGCTCTTCCTTCATTTGCTGGGCCACAAATCACTCACACTCTAATCCAGGCTGGTTCTCAATTCCCAATCTAGGTGTGGTTCCCAAACCTTAATCCAGGTGTGGTTCCTGTTTGCCTCAAGTTGACATAATCTCTCCAATGGTCATACCACTTGACGGTCCACATTTCTATCCCTTTTCTGCACATTAGTGCCTATGTGAGAACAATGTTACACACACACACACACACACACACACACACACATTTTTGAGACAGGGTCATGCAAGTTAGGCTGGTTCTGAATTATGTGGACCAGGCTGGCATCAAACTTATGACACTCCTCCTGCCTCAGCCTCCCAATGCTAAGATTACAGGCCATCCCTGGCTAATCTTTATGAGATTCTGGGGAAATGAACCTAGGGCCTTACCACTGAACGACACTACCCCCAGCCTTTTCCACATAACTTGCTACAGACCATCAAGATGGGGGCTCTCCCACAGCATCCATGATGCAAGCACTAAGCGTCACTACTTACCTGTACTATCAGTGTAATCAGAACCACATGGTGTTTGCAATACTTACTGAGATGTCAACTCTCTGCAAATCTGATCTATACATGTAATAGTACTATCAGTGTAATCAGAACCACATGGTGTTTGCAATACTTACTGAGATGTCAACTCTCTGCAAATCTGATCTATACATGTAATACAGAGGCTGATAAAAACTCCAGTTTTCTTTTATACTGGCATGCTAATTCTAAAATGAAAAAGAAATGTCAAAGAGTGTCAAACGTAAAGCAACTGGAAGGCATCTACACAGCTGAATTCCTTCCACCTGATTTCAGTATTTCATTGATATAAAGCCAGTAATCACAACAGTATGGTATTAGCATAAACACAGATAAATGAATCAGAGTACTGCTTAAAAAACAAAACAATAACAACAACAAAACCTCCCAAAACTGAACCATTGTTTGATGGTTCTGACTGTCCACAAATGTAGGAAGAGAATTTGGGGGAAGATAGGCCTTTCAACAAATGGTGGAGGGTCAGCTGGGTTGTTCACCACACTCAAAAATGTGAACTTTGCCCTGTACTCTAGACAAAATGCAGCCCAAACCAAATTACAGGCTTAAATACTGACCACATCTAGAGTTAGTTAGAATGTGGAGCAACTGGAACTTTTTATAAACTGCTGCTGGGCATGTAAAATGACTCAACTACTTTGGAAAACACTGCAAAAATTTCCTAAACTTATAAAACACATGGCCCCCAAAAATCCACTCTTAATATCTGCCCAAAGGAAATAAAAGTATGTTCATACAAAGACTGGTACATGAATGTTCATGTAACTTTATCTGCAACAGTCAAAAATTGGAACAACCCCACTCTATCAGTAAGTACATGGATAAAATGACTGCGTTATACCCACACAAATAAGTACCACTCAGTAACTTACAGGACTGTCCCATTAAAACCTGCAGCAGGGGCTGGAGGAATGGCTCAGCGGTTAAAGCGCTTGCCTAGCAAGTGCTAACACAAGCACTAAGTACCCAAGTTAGATTCCCCAGCACCACATAAGCCAGGTGTGGAGGCACATGCCTGTAGTCCCAGCACGTGGGAGGCTGAGCCAGGTGAAGTGCTCTAGGAGACCAAGAAACTCTGGGCTCCAGTGAGTTCAGGACCTGCCTAGAATACAGACCCTGTCTTTCTCAACAACCGCCCCCCCCCCAAAACAAAAACAAAAACAAAAACAAAAACACCCCAAAAAAACAAAAACCAGAAAGCGAAAAATCTAAAACCCTGCAATAACACATATTAATGGTCAAGGTATGTGGAGGTGATTGGATAAACAATTATATTGACCCAAATAAGGACTACTCAGTAATTTACAGCAATGTATTATTAATAAATGCCATAGCACAGATTAGTTGTCAAGTTATGCTAAGTAAAAGCAAATATTATACTTATTATAATCCCATTTATATAAACCTATAAAAAAGTAAACTACTTTAGGGAGGACAGGATTTCAGTGAGGGCAGGATGAGAAGGGGCTTGAGACATCTATTGGGGAGATAAGTATATGCATTTTACTTTGGCTGTGTTATGGTCCAGAAACAGTTAATTTATAAGCAACAAATACACCTGTCAATTCCACATAATAAAGTTGTTTAGTAAGGATCTATGAGAATCTATTCAGTTTCATCAGAATTAGATGCAGCACTGAGATTTGGGTTATTTTAAAACACTTTCAAATGCCAACAACTCACTATATATGCTCACATTTTGAAAAAGAAAATGTCTCACTTAAATCTCCATGCAGATGCAATGCACAATACTGCTCTATTTTTCATAGCATGGCACATTCTCATTTCCACAGGCAGGATGCAGACTCTCATTTACCTACGCAACAAAATCAGATAGAAAAACCTAAGCTCAAGAGCAAACCTGTTAGCAGCAGTGTACAGGAATAAACCTGCTGGCAGTCTGTGCTTGCTGTCAGCCCCTGTGAAACCCTACTAGCTCACTTTAGTTTTTTCCCTACGCTTTTATTTTTTGCCTCTAGACAATTTCTGACAGTCATTTTTGCATTTGGTCTTTTTATCATTGACTATCAAAGAGAAGATGAAAAAAATGGGCAGTCTTTTGAAAATTGTTCTCATCATGAAGGCTGCTCAAAAGCACGAGCAGTGATCTCTTCCATTATGCGCCTGAGGATCTTACCGACGTTTAGACACTGGACTTGTATTTTATTTGGCCTCCCAGTGAACTGGTTGAGTTCCAAGCAACAAACAAAGCTCCGGTTAAAGCTGAAATGTGCTATTTTTTAATTAAACTATGTAACGGGAGATAAAACAGAATTTAAGGATGCCGAAGGTGACAGGCCATAAAGTACTATTAACTTTCAAGTGATAACAGGCTTAATCCATTCAAGAAACCTTAAATTTCATTTTGGCCGTCTCCTATTCCACGAATGGCATTTTATTTTGGTGAAGAGTGGTGGTGGTAAATATTTGTCATTGTCATATACTAACCAGTTCCTTTTCATTAAAACTTTCAGAAATGCTTTGCAAAAACACTTTTTGAATATTTACATTCTCATTAAGCAGACAGAAAACTCATTTTTGGAACATAGTAAAAAAGATACTCAATACATCACTTTTGGGTTGGCGATGCTGCTAAGCAGCAGTGTCGAACAAGCCTAAGGCCCGGGGGGTTCAACCCCCAACGCTGCCGAAATGTAAAACTTCCCTTCAGTAGCATTTTCATTTTCCCACAGCACAATGCTTGTGAAACGTACAAAGCGTTCTGGTACAACTGTCTTACTACCCTGCAGTTCATGTCTGTGAAAATTCACACTGAATATTTCTATAAAACTCTGAAATAGAAGTGTGCTATGTAGCTTCTCTCTTAACATGAGCTAATGCTTCTGACTCTTGGACTCCTTTGAACAAGCACTCATAACCACATGGGGAGTGGGACAGCAGACATCTGAATAAGGTATACTTTGCTTCTTCTGTTTTGGGGAATTTTATCGTAGTTTAACCCTAAGTCGACATATCTGATAGAAATCAATTGCCAAATATCTGGTGGGTGACATTCTCCAAATTTAAAGGCTGGAGAATAGTCTTTTTTTTTTTCGAATGTGAGAGAGGGTGAAGGAATAGTCACTGCTTAAGCTAGCTCAAGGCCCTGAGTTCAATTCCCAGCAAGCAACACGTCACATGGGCATGGTGGTATGTGCCTGTAATCCCAGCATTTGGGAGTCTGAGGCAGAAGGATTGCTTAGTAGCTCAGGCCAGACTGAGCTACAAAGTGAGCTCAGGATCAGCCTGGACTCCAGAGCGAGATCCTGTCTCAAAAAAAAAAAAAATCCAAAAACAAACAAACAAACAAACAAAAAACAAGAACGTGCTTCCTTTTTAAAGCATCTAATTGTACATCAACAGTTTAGGAGAATTTATTATGTGAACATCAACATGTTTACTCCATGTTCATCAGGTTAGAATTTTATTATATCCAAGGAACTGTGCTTCAAGAAAGATTTCTGGGACTGTGGATGTAACACAGTGTTAGAAGCCTTACCATCTATAAGGGCATGTGCAAGGCTCTGGGGTTTGATTTCTGGCATCGTGAATAAGAGAAAAAAAATTTCCCCTTTTCCTTTCGTAGCTCACAAACTCACACATAAAGGATAAAAAAGTACTTTTATGTTTTTTTCCCAGATGGAATTTTTGATCTAACGCTAACGGGTTATGAAGAAAATTGATCCTAACCATTTGTACTTGTTCTGGCATTTTGGGAATTTTAGTTTTGTTTAGGAGCATAATGTATACAGACAAAGGTGTATGATCAGCATTTTATGGAACTGAAGTAGGTTTGGAGTGTAAAAAAGTTAACCACAGACATACGCAACTATTTTTCAAAAACAGATAAAACAATTTACTAACTCTTTACTTTTCCTTCTATAGTATGTAATCAGTTCAAAAGGTATATGAGTACCTAACATTTCTAGAATTTTCTGGAGAAGGTGTATGCAGTAAAATACTAAAGTAGTTTGTATACAAGTGATACACCCATAAATTGGTTTTCAATAAATTTATTTCACAAATTTAATTACCAAAAAAGGGATTAGTTACCAAGGGCTTTACTTCTACTACCTACTCAGCATTATGTAAACAGTCAAGAATGAGCATTTTTTTTTTTTTTTTGAGACAGAGTCTTGCTCTGTACTCTAGGCTGATCCTGAACTCTACACTGTAGAGCCCATGTTAGCCTTGAGCTTACAGCAATCCTCTTGTCTCAGCCTCCCAAGAGCTGGATTACAGGCATGCTCCACCATGCCCATCTTATGTGGTCCTGGGGAACTGAACTCAGGGCCACTGCTGTGCCATTTCTCCAGCCTAACAATAGACATTCTTAATGTAGTGAATTTTATTTCTTCCATACTGCACTTACTCCAGTTTTAAGTAAAATGCATACAAACATACAATGATGAAATGGGCCACAATTACAATATTGTTATTATACGCCATACTTATAACTTGAGAGACTTCCGTTAAATGCTTTCAATTATCCATTCTTTGATAGTGTACTTCTGCATATGCTGTAAGCTATAACAGAGTATTCAAAGCAAAAAACTATTAATTGAATATGGTAATGTAAAATTCCTAAAATGCACAGGGTAAGCTAACCTGAAGATCTGTCATTAGAATGGAGTACGCGCAGTAAAGGAGCCACTGGAGGAATTCAAACACAGCTGCACACCTGGAAGGAAACTGAGGTATCATCCTTTGGAAATACTGGTATATTCCAGATTAACTAGCAAGAAAAATGCTAAGTATTCACTGTCTTCTGAATTATTGCTATTAAGACTAACTAGGTAGGGCAAAAGCAGTCCTAGTGCTTAAGTCCCATAAGGCCCAGTTAATTTTACTTAATCTGTTTGAAAACCAGATCACCTGACACAGAAAGGTATGCCTCTGAGGCCCAAGCACAAAAAGCCTGAAAAAGTGTCCATCGCAAGAGAAACTTAAAAAAAAAAAATCTGAATGCAAAATAACTGAGAGGTTTGCCTCCAGCCTGACTGGAGAGTTTCCTACTATGGGCTAGCTCCTACCTCATCTTCCACTTTTGTGACTTTACTTTCATAAATGGCTACTTAAGTTGGGCAGAGACCATGTCTTTAAATCATGTCAGACAGCTCATGCTATCAAGTATTGTCCCAAACCATCTTGCCTGGGTGAAAAACTATCTACTAAGTGGAAAATATCTACTCACCGAAAAAAGAAAACCAATAACCCTTTCTTTCCACAATAAAAACATGCAGTGAACAATAGTAAAAGAAAATACACAACATTAAAAAGGTGAAGAGTATAAAATGCATTTTTTGCATATTTGTTTCTAAGATAGAAAATTTTGTACAGTATGTTGCCAAGTTTTAGTTTCTATTTATTATCAATGGAGAAAGAAGTTATCACAGTTCAGAGAACACTGCTTGTATCAGAATATATGGTTAAAAACAGAAACCCCAAACTAAACATTTTGTTGGTCTATCTCATGTGCTATTAGTTGAGATTCATTCACTGAGACACGGATTTGAGTCCGTGCACTACAAACAGCATACCAGCACCTAACATACTAGTATTTACTATAAAAAGATGAAGTAAGGGCCTGTAGTCTCTCCCTGGAAGTTCATCATAGGAGGTTCATTACTTTCAATAGAAACAGAAATTATATGACGACACTATTTGTGTGAACTTCTGTCACAGACTTGTCTGATTTTTTTGTATTAAAACTTGGGGATGAGGATGGAGAAATGGCACAGTGGTAAAAGTGTACTTGCCTTGCAAATGCAAGACCCCGAGTTCGATTCCCCAGCACTACACAAAGCTGGGCGTGGTAGCACACCTTTGTAATCCCAGCACTTGGGAGAGGCTGAGGCAGGCAGATTGTCCTGAGTCCAAGATCAGCGTGGGCTATCCTAGTGAGTTCAGGACCAGCCAGGCGTATAAAGCGAGACCCTTTTTCAGAAAAAGAAAAAAAGAAACAAGTCTGGGTATGGATGTAATACTTTACGTTCTGCCAAAACCTAACTTCTGAGTCTATAATTTCATTAATAACACATTCTAAATCACCTAATCAGCTGATCCTGTCAGCATTATTTAAAAAATTGAAAGAAACTATATAATTACACAATACATGTCAGTCATATGTAGGGCATAAAGAATCTGATATCTATGAAGATAATGTAACATTCACAATGTAATTATTCTGAACTAGATTCTGGAAAATATTCGATTATGGTTTTAAGAGTTTTTGGGTGTAGGATACAGACACAGGGTAAGCTCTTGTGGATGTCAAAAAGCTTTTATGCTTCTGGAAAATGATCTCGTTTTACAGAATGTACG
>PVKB01003810.1:84671-175658 GCA_004027205.1 Ctenodactylus gundi
CCCCCCCCCCCCCCCCCTCAGGAAGTGGTCTTCCTAAATTGCCAAGGTGAAACTCAAACTTGGAATTCTCCTGCCTCAACCTTCCCAGAAATATTTAATAGTGGGAACTACATAGCATTTTTTTTTTCCCAAAGAAAAGCTGTTTAGCATTCAGGTGTAAGTGAATTTGAGAATAAAGTCAGTTTCAGAACAACTGTACTAATACAGAGCAACTATACCTTTAACAATATGAAAATTATTTCTATTGGTCTCTGAAATGAACTGTTACTTTTAGAAGCGGATTTCAGTTTGCAGTTTGATTTTCTTAGATGAAATATTTCTGCATTTTTTCTGAACGTATCTTTTGTTTTCCTGAGACAAGATCTTGCTCTGTAGATCAAACTGGTCCTGCACTGTATGTGAGCTCACAGCAATCCTCCTGCCTCAGGTTCCTACAGGCATGCACCACCCTGTCTAGCTTATGGGGTATTGTGGAATCGAACCCAAAGTCCTGAGCTTGCTAAGGCAAGTGTTCTAACTGCTGCGCCATTCCTCCAGCCCCACATCTTGTTTTATAATGGAACAAAACATGTGGCATAATCAAGAACTATCAACTTGTAGGTATTAATAATTCTTTCCATTCTGAAGCTTTTTCCCTTTGACTGTTCTAAAAAAGGATCTTTTGGCTGTACAGTTTTACTAATGCTTAAACTAAACTCCTACAAACTTCTAGAATACTTTTTTATATACAGAAGAAAAAAAGACCAAAAACTTTTGTTTATATAGTAAATGGATTTTAACTTATTTTAACATACTTAAAATGCAGACATGCAATAAACTTGGCTCATGATGTTCTTTGTGGGAAAAATATTAATTATACTGCTAGTAATGGAAAGCTAGGAAGTAAATTTACCAGATAAACATCCATGTTATCATGTGACAAGATTTACAATTATGTTTTCTTGGGTTTTAAAAATCAGAAGCATTTAGAGAACACTCAGTCTTTCTACATGGAAATGAAGAAACTACAGTTGAGAGATTCAAGAAGCATACAATTTACGAGGCAGAATTGTGACGAGGGCTCTGTTCACCTGATGTTGTAGCACTATTTCTATCTTAATCCCCTTCTAAGTCCATTTGTAGTTGCAAACGACAAAAGCAGCACTGCCGTGGTTGAAAAACTCTATGTAATGATGGTAATAAGTTATCTAGCACTAACTATGTTAGTAACAAATTATGGTCATGTAAACAAATGTGTCAACATCCTTATTTTTTCAGGGGATCTAAGTAGTAAATTTGTTCACTTTCCTGCAAAGAGAGAAACAGAATTATAAAATGTACTACTATAACACCATAGATCTCAAAGATCTTGAAGCAGTATTTGGTTCTATAGTAGGTGATAATTACTTTCATATAATATCACCTACGGTCTTTTGAAGCTAAGAATTAGTAGTAAATTCATTGTTAACATTATCAGACATTACTTACAAAACTCTGTAACAAGCATGAAGACTCACTAAGTAACCACATCTTACATACTTTCATGTAATTAGTAGTGTTAGGAAAAACAAAAGAGACCAGGCTATATATGGATTTTAATGTATGACGGTTTTTATTTACAACTTTATTGGCAAAAAAGAATAGGGAAAACTTTTGAACAGATGAACACAGGGCATTGCAGCTGATCCTGTCAGGTTAAAGTTCCATTTTAAATGCCCATTTAACTGTCCAAAGATATACAACACCGAATCTGCATAGGCAGCTTCGCTTATAAAGCACAGAGCTCACGTTCTAGGCAGTCTTGAAAACATAAATACAAAGGGAAGGAAATCACTCATTAACAACTGCATCAGATGAAGGGTATTTTAAATATAAATTTAGGTTGTTCCTGGTAATAACACATGCCCAATGAAAATCAAAAGCTGAAAAAGCAGTTACACTTCCTACTCGAGTGGACAATTACAACAATCATTTTCTGCCATGACCCTTATGCTTTGAATTTATCATGAGCTACTCCAAACTTACTATGAGATGTAGCCAAAGTCAGAAGAGAAGACGCAGGGAGAATGTTCCTTTCTTGGAGGACAGAAGGCCTCCAGAATCGGCATGAGAAATAAACATCCTGTTGATTCTAGATGGAAAAAATTAATGCAGTCAATTTCAACTCATGCTGAGCTGACAATTTTCTTACTGATTTGTTTGGTGTCATTCTTCCAAATCAAGTGTATTTAATTCTTCTTCTAGTTCATCCAAATCTTCCCCAGTAAAAAGATTTTCATCCACAGGGACAGCACCGATGGCTCCATTTTCCTGTCCCTCCCCTTCGTTGTCATCTTCCAAATCACTTCTTTCACCATTTTCGGCCCTACCTCCAGAGGCTTCACTTAATTTGTTTTCTAAAAAAACAAGTGAAATCAGTAAGGCCTAGAAATAGAAAACACTGTTGTTATTATTAACAGAACAGACTAAAACCTTTCTCTTAGAAAACACTGTCTTTTATTGCAGACATTTGACTGCTTATTGGTTTATGTACCTGAGGACAAGATGAAACTTCTACTCTGTTCATCACATAACCAAGTAATCAGTTCTTAAGTAGTCAACTTTCATTTGTTTTACCTGAATAAATGATTACGGAACCAAAAACTACATAAGCAGCTACCTGGCTTTTGGTTTTCCAAACAGCAATTAAATGAAACTAGTTGTAATGCTGTGAGTGTAAAACCAGAAAAACTTTACCATGTAATAAAGCTTTAAAAATACCCCCGTGGGGTTGGAGACAGAGCCAGAGCCCAAGGGTGGGGGTCTTCTTTGCATGCACTGTGCAGGAGGCCCTGGGTTTGATCCCTGGCATCGCCACAGCAAAACAAAACACACCCCTACCCAGGAGCCTCGTGCTATCCAGCTATTTTTCTTTATAGCTATTTACAGGAGACAGAAGAAAAACACTGCCATTTTTGGGCACGAATAGCATTTACAGAAACACAACTTTTAACAGTGTTTAATTTAGATTTTAGTTATTTCAAACACATCTGATGACAGAGTATTGTGCCTGCCACTGAAGTCTTAACTTCTGAAATACGTAAACCAGTCTGCACACTGGGAGGACAACAGTCTGACAGTTCTTAGACCTCGGCAGCAGTTTTTCACGTTAAAACTTGTACTCTTGTATTGTAAAAATAAAGTCTGGCTTTTTCTGTCTTGGCCTTTGCTTTAATTAGCACTCCCACATTTTCTCTCCTAGCAATCATTCCAACTTTTACTCCTTTCTTCCACACAATCATAAACTACACTGAAATTCTCTATCTCCAAACATACCCTAGATAATCTTACCTCCAAGCTCAGCCCAGTCATTATTTACACTTTCAGGTCTTGCTTCTTGTAACTCTTCTTTCATTTTTAAATTTCTCTCTCTTTACCAGATCCCTTTTCTCTGGCCTATGTATCTGCTCAAGTTTTCAGGGTCCAACTGCAACAAGCCTCTCCAGGACAATGCCTTCTTACCTAAGTTAGGAACGATCTATACTATTTTTTCCCCCTCATTCCTATCACTGCTGTCTTGCTAAATTCTGGTACCCCATTTCTATGACCCCTTTCCTAATTGCAACTAATTCATTTGTAATTCTCACTCTACTGATTTTTCTGAACCTTGCTTCTTAATTTTTTTTTTTAAAACCTTCTCAGTACCTTCTCTTCATCTTTTTTTCTTGGCCCATCCTAAAACACGGATGTTTACAGTGTGCTCTAGAATGCTACCATTGTATTTACTGTGCCCAGATAAGGTCATTCTCTCAGATACCAAAGCAGATGACTTTCAAATTTTTGTTTTTTCTTGCAAACAGCTGCATAATAACCTATATAATGCCACTTTTGATGGAAAAAAATCAAATTCTTGAGATCCCCAACTCATCAGTTACATCTCCAAACTTGTTTTTAGTCCTCTTGTAGTTAACAGTTAATGGCTTCAATATCCACCCAGTTACTCACTTCAATTTCATCACTATTTGCTACTACTACTTTCATATGTGGCCAAAATCACTATGTCATCAGTCTGGGACCTGTACACATCTAAATCTGCCAAGCCTGTCTCTGTAGGTAGCTACCTAGTATTTAGAATTCTGCAGAACGCAGTATACTTACCATCTTTATCTGAGGTGTATGTGCTGAATCTTTCAAGACTGGCAACAGTAATACCTGTCTCATCTACATCTCTTGGGATATACAGGCTTAAATCTATGTCATTTACATTCACGGAATCATCGACCTTTAACAATGCATAGAAAAGAAAGTTATTATAATTGGACCAGTTTTTCTGTCTCATGAAATTGCTTTTCTTCCTGACATTTATTTTAATGAAATAAAACTGTCTCTATTACTACTTAAAAAAGGTCTACTACTGCCAGAATTCACTTATTTTCCTCAACTTCTTTTATAAAAGGTAGCCATGCTGTACTTACAGCTTCTCCCTCTGACATCACATTTTTACACAGACTATGATAGTAAGTTACCTATTATTACAATAATTACCTACTACCAAATGACCGCTACTGTCTTACGCTGCCTACTCTGGACTTTTTAAGTAGTAACCCCCATCCCATGATTGCATTTTTAGTCAACATACTGAACAAAATCTTATTTTTTCATTTTTAGAGGGGGGCTAAAAGTCTTTACAGCTAATACATATAGTACTTCTTTAAATTTCAAGTACTGTCCTAAGTTCTACTAATCGAATATAAACTTGTCATTTCAATTTAATTCTCACAAGCCACCTAAGATGCTTTAATTACCACTACCCCCAAATTGCAGATGAGGGTAGAGAGATGAGGTAAGAAAATTCCCACCAACAGGATGATATGAACTACTGTTTCCTTCACGTAACCTGAGAAGACGAGGCTAAAGCCTCCCCTTACCTCATCGCCACCTGCTCCCTGAGTATAACGGGTGTCATCTGCTTCCTCATCGTCATCATTGACCAGCTCAGGACGAAACTCAAACACCTCACGACCACTGATCTATTCAGACACACAAATGTGTTGACTCAGGAGAAAATTCAAACATTTCTTGGTAACTGATTTTAGGCATACGAATGATCAAATCACAGCAAAATTTTGTGTGACAGAAATTACACAATGGAATAAAGGGTCAATCTGAGCAAGCTGGGACATACCACTAGTGCCTTCCCTGCTTTGAAGTCAGCTTTTCTTCTTTCCATATCTTGTTCAAGTTTATCAATCTTTTCTTGTCTTTTCCTTTTTTTCCATGCAAGGAAAGATTCTAGTGTGATTTTGGTAACATTTGGACCTAGGGCAGAACGCTGCAAAGACAAGAACAAGTCACTTAAAGTCGTGCTTAGTAACAGTAAGTTTACATAGAAATTAGCAAAATAAGTATCCAGAGACATCATAACACTGAAAAAAATTTACACTGAGCTAATTTTTTTCAATAGTCAATTTGAGCACTAAAACTTTTCAGGAAAACTGTTGTAACCTGCCCCACTTCCTGAAAACAATAAATATGAAAAGTGTTATAATAAAAATATCTAAGTCTCACCTGTATTTCTTAAATGAGAAATAACACTACCAAACACACTGCCACCTGCTATTTGGGAAATAACCAGGTAATAAACAGAAAAATAATTGCTAAATATTGGCTAGCTACTCAAGTGTTACACACATACATGCTATGTCACTGTTCTCTACAAATAAAGGACAACAGAAAATTTGTGAAAGCCGAACAACTAATACTTAACAGAATGAGGATAGAAACAATGCCAAATACATGTGACTCTAATGGTGACGTTTTATCACAGTGTACTGCATTTCATGTGAGACAACAAACAGTATGTGTACATGTGTATATATTGCCAATATCAAGCATTTATGAAGTATACTCAGCTTATGTAACATGAAGCAAATGGACACAGTGTGAAATATACAATGTTAACCCTAGTATTTCTAATAATCTCAATAATTTCATATGATCTTCAGCAGCCACAGCTGTTAACTCACAAAACAAGACCGTCTTTTTGGCTGAGCTACAGAATGTAGTTCAAAGTCCCCGTTCTCCCTTTTTGAGATAGGGTCCCACTGGGTTGCCAGGCTGGCATTGAACTCAATGCATACATAGCCCTAGCTTGCCTCAAACTTGTGATTTTCTTGCCCCAGACCCCTTAGTACCAGGATTACAGGAATATAAGGTGAATATAATGGTAGGAAAAGGCATCAAGAAAGGATCCAAAACTAAAAAGTTTAATGAATGTAAGAAGTGACTGGTATTTAAAATAATTCAATCTTATAAAAACAGTTTGATAAGTCAGTAGCTTGTATGTAAAAGTTAACATAATCCTAGAATTACTATCATGATTGACTAATGTTTATAGCTTGGTTTACATTTTAGACATAGAAAATAATTAAATTAGGGCAACTTTGAGAAAAATGAACAACAATCTTTTTTTTTTTTCCATAACATACTATTGCTCCCAAGTGGCAAATACTAGAATTCATGGCAAATAGTGCTCTGAAGTATTGTCTTTTTTTTTCTTTCCTCTTTTTTTGGGTGTTACGTGGAACGTAGCTGAGTTACATCCTCAGCACATTTTTATTTTTTTGATTTTGACACAAGGTCTCACTAAGTCATTCGATTGTTCAAGCTGGGCTTGAATTTATAATTCTCTTGCCATTGCTCACCAGGGTGTTGGGACTATGGGCCTATGGTAATAGGCCTGCCTCAGTTTTATTTTTAACAACTGAAAAAACATGCAAGTTACCTCTCTTTCAATTAGATCTTCTAATGAAATTTCATCTTCTTTCTCTTCTTTCTTTTTATCTTTCTTCAACACAAATCCGGGAGGAAGTGCATGGCGATACATACAATTATCGCCTCCTCCTGGGCACACCCAAAACCAGCCATACTTGTTATTTTCAATAGCTTCAAGGAAATGCTTGCAGACCTGCAGAGGCAGCACAATTGGAAACGGTGGCTCGGCGTGGTGTACTGCCATGATGTATGAAGAAAGCACATTCTGTTCACATCCTGAGGCTAACCGCCGGAGTAAAAATGGAGCACTGATGTGCAGAAATGTACACATGAGCTCATCTTAAGATGCTTAATATGATGGCACATTTGCTCTAGAAGGATCTACACAAAGCTTCTAGACACTGTCCTAATTGCTGAATTACACACAAAAAAACCTTGTTTCGGTCTGTCTTTGTAAATGCAATCACAAAGTTTAAATTTTAAGCAAATCAGAATATAAATATGATTATAAAAAAAGACTGTCTTTATCTTTCCGAAAAACTAACGTAGGAATGACATAAACACACCTGAATTTCCTGACTACATGTACACTTCTTACATCTGAGTTACAATAAAACAAGGCTCAAAACGGACAAAACTTGAGACCATCATACTCAGTGAACTGAGCCAAATTCAAAAGGCTAAATATCACAAAGATTCTCTAATGTGAGAAACCCAGTGGGATGAGGGAGTGTGTGGGAGGGCCAAGAAAAGAGAGGGGAATGGACAGGAATGTTGATGTGCTATACATGCACACAGAATTTTCAGGCCCAATATAATCCCTGTGTACTGCATACATACACTAACAAAAACGGGGGATAAAAAGGAACACAAAGGATAACGGTCCTCTGAAACACAACATGAAAATGTTTTGACGCTTCAAGTAATAACTTCTGCAAATGAAGAAAAAAAATGAATCAAGTCTTCACCTCCCACCCACACGTTACTCTGGATTTACAATCTTTCTACACAGTGGTATTTTTCACTGTCACTACAACAGAGTCTGACAGTAAATTACCAATGTGTAGTAGTACATTTCCTAGAATACCAGCATTACTATCTACCAAAAACTCATTTTGGAATTCACATGTGATAGTTCTAATCTTTTTAAGTAAAAAAGCAAAAAAAAAAAAAAAATCTATTATTAAAATCAAATAATTAAGTGGGTTTACCAGATTTCTCTCCATTCATAATACACAAAAATAATAAAGATTATCTGATTACATGTTATGCTTATTCACATCTGAAAAAGAAATATCACCCCAGGACTTCAGTCATGTGGGCTTTAAAGCTACTTCTGCATAACACTGTAATTTTGTAAAACTGTGAATTTTAGAACTTGTAAATTTAAAAAAAACCCTTATAGCATCTTATATTGGTAAAATTTTCTAATAACCTAAAGAATAATCTAGTAGATCAACTGTCTCATAAAATGTGAATCTTCCCCTATAATTATTTTCAATAGTATATAAGTTTATAAACATAATATTCAACATGGGGAACTGGTATAAAATCCTTCAAAATATGTATGTATGAAGTTAGGGATGGATAGGTAGGTAAAAGGATAAACCAAATCGGGCAAAATGTTAATAATTAGTGAAATGTGAGTAAATAATTTATGAAAGCTAATATAAAATCTGAAATAACTAAGTATACCACTCTATTACTTTACTTATACTGTTTTAAGTTCACTTAATGTAGTAAATTGATATAGACTTAAGCTTGTTTAATGTAGCAATTCACTTTTTTGATGCTGGGTGTAAGTTTATCCTCTTTGAGAGAGGCAGAGCGACAAGCAGCGCCAAAAAAACATAGAGGAAAGGAAACATCTAAAGGGAAAGTGTAACAAAAAATAGATTGGCATTTGAATCAATTCACTGATATACTTCTAAAACAGTACCAGCTATTTTATAAAATCTGTGAAATTTCCCCACATAATTATTATAGTATATTAGCTTGCAAAACAGAATACTTTCAACATGGGGAATTAGTACAAAAATCTTTATGCATGAATTTATGGATGAATAGTATATAAAATGGTAAACCAAACCTGGCAAAATGTTAATAATAAGTGAAATATAAGTTATGAAACTTTAAAAATTCTGAAATAACTAAGTATGTCATAATATCTATTGCTTTAAGTATACTTATGTGATATAGATTAAAGTTCATTTAATGTAACAAGTTGTTATAGGCTTTAAGTTCGTTTATTGTAGCAATTCAGTTATTCAGTATTTGATGTAAGTTCATATTAAAAAAACTGACTGATGTAATGATAACCTTATGAATATATAAGCATTTACCTTTCAGTACTCAGCTAAGGCATTTGAAATTTAACTTTTTTTTTCTCACATGTACTAGTCTTATGAATTACATTATTATAGTTCTTTTCTTATGTGGACTGGTGGGTGAGGCCAGGTTAAAGAATCTCAAAAAGATATAGCAAAATATAGAAAAAAAAAAAACTTTTGGCAAATACCCCAATAAAGGGATCTGCTGGACTCAGAGAAGAGGCATCAAGATTTTACCACTGCAACCCATTCTAGGCGTAGGAAGGTGAGCTACAGGGTGGTGATTTGAGTGAAATGAGTCATACGCAGAAGATTAAATATGTTAAGTATTGTATGGTTTCTCTGATTTGAGATACCCAGAATACAGGTATTCTACAGAACCACATGGTGTGATAGTGGGAGGTTGGGGGGGGGGGGAGGGCCAAAATGGGAAGGGATTGTGAAATTGATGTGATATATATATAAGTGCATAAAACATTCAAAAGTTCATTAAAAACATTATGCATTGCATATGTATATTAATAAAAATGGTGGAAAAAATAATCGAGTAGAAATTAGCAGCAAATATCTTGCCACATAATTCTAATAATAAATACCACAGTAACTCAATTTAAGAAAAGGACATACTATTTGAGTTTTTGGTTTTTTCTTTTCCGCCTCACCGTGCTTCTTGTTCACTACTTCTTCCAGTTTTTTCTCATCCCAATTATCCATAGTATCTAAATAAAAAGATAAAACATTCAAAAATGTATCTTAACATTCACCTTCTTCTTAAAAAAAAAAAAACACTTACCTTCTTAATCAGGAATACTGCACTGTAAGTCTGGTGATCTACTACATGTTATTTAAAAACCAAAGGCAAGCACACAGGGCATTGTAAGTTCACTCAACAAAGCTTCCTGTGTAGTTTATGCAAACACGAAAGAAGTACTGAAGGAGTGACAAGTAAATTCAAAATAAATTACTGATTTTTAAGTATTATCATTCACTTTATTAAAGATATAGTAAATTCAGATTGTGTAAAAAAACCAACAAACCCGAATTAATTTTTACAAACAATACTAGTAAGATTCATGTTCTTCAAGTTACTAAATATGTCTAACAATCCAAAACAGAAAGTATTTTTGAGATTGTACTGAAAATACCTTTTTCGAGTTCTTCATCTCTTGCATCAATGTAAACACTTCGCTTTTCACATTTCCTCTCCAAAGTTAAGTCATGAGAGAACTTGCACTTATCTCCTTTACTGCACTGTCCCTGCTTGAAGAACGCGCACACCACAGACTTGGGATCCGCACCTACGTAAAACAGCAGGCGGCATTTGTATTATCACCTGACAGACCATGAAGCATAGTCTGTACCTGGGACGCTATTCCTTTTGATTAAGTTGGTATTTTCCATTCAGTGAAGTGAGGGAAAATTTCACTCATGAATAGAGAGACATTTCTTTAAGGTTATTTCTATGGCATTTTACAATGATTTTTGTTTCTGCTATTCTTACTGGAAAAGATAGCAGAGGTGGGAAAACAAAAACAAAAGTTTCTTTTTTTTTTTTCCCCCAAAATCATCTGTCTTACAGGAGTTAATGAGGCAAGAGGCAAGAGCACAAATGTAAATACACAAATATGGCCAAAAAATCGTGGCTGGGTTTTTATACAACTATAGCTTTACCGTGGCCACCATCAAAGGATGATTATTATAAATCACTTAGTAAGGTCTCTAAATTGTGCCTTAAGTGTGAGGCTAATGGCTGGAGCTGCAGTTAAACAATCACACAGCTAATAAACATCCAAACAAACCAGGAGTTGTAGATATAAATTACATCTCAAAAACTAATACCTCTGATATTTGGGTTTTACCTTTACTTATTTTCTGAGCTGCAACTACAGGTTTGAATAGCTCATTTAGCTCTTGCAATTCCTTCTTCTTGTCATCCTTCTTCAATTTCTTTTCAGCTTCACTTTGTGCTACCTGTAATAGGCTCAGGTTTAACAGGTAAATCTGATTGTTTACAAAACTGTTTATACTACACAGTAATCACTAATGCAAAAAAGATACTTACATATATGCATATATATCCCTTATCTCTGGCCACAGTGGCCCTGTGGTGTTTAACAAACATTCTGTTTAAACTATTCACTGCTAAACCCTGTAATTCTTTCTCTGGAAAGGATACCATGCCTAATTAAGCGTATATTTGAAAACTTACAGCAAGAAGCAACTATTAAGTATACATTACATGCCTAACACTTTTAGCAAATAGTTCTCAACTGAGATACTTTTCCTATGAAGACAATTTAATTCCCCAGAAATGTACAGATCCATCTTGAAGAGAGATGTAAACATCCTGAAACATACAACTCCACATAACTATTATTTTACCGCCCAAAATACCACAGTGCTTTTGTGGAAAAACACTAGGCTAGGTGAATGGAGGAGATAACAAAACACAACACAACACAGAATACAGATCTAGGCAAACAATCTACATACCTAATACGATTAGAGGATTCATCCAAACATGTCAGGTCCTATGTTAGGATGAGAGGGAGTACAAAGATCAAAGACAAAGATGCTTATTTAAAGAAGTTTAAAGTGGGAAGACAGACAAATCAACAATTATAATATACATGGCCTTCTGGGAATGATGAATGCATATATGCCTAAGAAAATTAGATTGAGCTTTTCGGATAAGCTCTGATGAGCAAGAAAGGAACGCAGAAAAAGCAGCCAATGTAAGACAAGGAAATAGAGGAATAAGGTGTGAGGAGCATCAATGAAGAGTTTCGACTGTATCAGTAGGTGAGAGGGTTCAACGTAAAGTAAGCAAGTGACAAGACTGGGTTTTATTTTGTAATGACCGTGATAGCAGCTTAGCGTAGGACAGACTAGGATTCTAGGAATAAATGCAAAGAGCCTACTGCAATTGCTGTGGGCAGTAACACTTTAAAACAGGCAGTAGAAGGGAAGAAAAAGAGACAGAGGGCTACTCAGAAAGCAGAACTGATTGGACTACTTGATTAAACATGAAATGTAAGAAATGCTGCGTGATCAGTGCTATTAAAGCAGACAGGGAATACAGGATGAACAGGTTTTAGGACAGGAGGTACAGATGAGCTCAGTTTTGGACATAATGTGTACAAAATGCTGGCAGAGCAATTAGGTAGAGATATTCGGGGCGGCCACACTGGATCTGTACCCTGAATCCATTGACACCAGCAGGGTATGGTCTGAGATACAGAATTGAAAGAGCTGCTTAGGGCGAGTAGTTGACTAAAATCGGGATGTGTATGAAGCTACTCGAAGGCATAAAAGACTGTCAGGAGCAGAGTATAATTCCTTGAAGAATATCAATATTAAATAAGCCAATAAAACCTAAGTATCTTATTAAAAATAATGAGAGCAAGAATGAAAAGAAATCAGCAGAAACCCTACAAGATCCAACTTATCTTCACTGTACAAGACAGAATGTCACCAAATAAAGATCCTATAAAAATGTGTTAAATGGTGTGGTGGCACACTCCTATAACCCCAGCACTCTGGCAGGCTGAAGCAGGAGGATTACGAGTTTGAGACTATGCTGATAAACTTAGCAAAACACTGTTTGAAAAGGAAAACAAACACACAAACAACAAAAGAACTGGGGTGTAGTGTCTGTAGCCCAGAGCAAAGGCCCTGGGTTCAAATGCCAGTATGGGTGGTGCGGCGGGGGAGAATCCTTTAACAAAAAAGGAAAGCGCCACACCTAAGTGTACCGGACTCCAGTGGTTAGCATACAGTCGTCCCTCAGTAGCTATGAGCACTGGTTCTGGGATTCTTTCTCCTCTACAGATACCAAATGTGTGGTGCCTGTGTAATAAATTACTGACACAATACATCTACTATGCAAACAGCTGCCATAGTATATAGTTTAAAGAACAGTTTTAAAGTCTGTACTCGTTCAATACGGAGACGACCATCCTAGACCTAATCATGCTGCTGTTGGCAAAAATGTCACTTTTCAACACATTTCTGATCTAGTTTGTGGATCTGAAGATGGGTACCTTATGAATATGGAGAATGATTATTTTTCTCCCCAGTACTGGGAATTGAACCCAGGGGACATCTCAGCCCTATTTATTTATTTTTGACACAGGGTCTCACTCAGTGACTAAGTTGTCCAGGTGTCGCTCAAACTTGGGATTCTCCTGTCTCAGCCTCCCACAAATGCTGGGATCGACTACATTAAGCCAGCAGCTAAGAGAACAATCGTTTTTGGCTTCAGAATCAAGCTGAGGAATGAAAGGAACAGGCCAAGGAACTGATCTGCAGACAGCATGAGTGAGAGACACTGGTTTCAGACAGCAACAGCTAGGCATCTTATGAACAAGTATTCCTATAGTCTCAGATGAAGAAAAACTGTATTTAAGAAATTCTTTCTTCTTTCCTATATTAAAAGCAAAGTGTTGTCAGAAGTTAAAAAGGAGATAGGAGTGGTGAAAAAAAGTACTTTAACAAACAATGACCATGCCTATAAAATCTTGAGGAATGAGGAGTCTAGAGGAGGGCTCTTGAACCTCTGGGCTGTGATTTGGCAGCAGTTCATGGCCTACTAAGACCCAGGCCTGGACTCAACCTCCCTCCGGATTAAGCGCAGCATTAGACCCTCATGTGAGTGTAGCCCCTTGACTTGATCTGACTCCAGATGACTCAAGCTGAAGCTGAGGCTAGTGCCCCTTCTCTCTACTCCCAAACCAAGGAAAAGTGTTTATCACAAAACTGATCCCTGGTGCCATCAAGGCTGGAGATTACTGGTCTAAATAGCTGAAGAAAAAGGTGCTAAATTTTTTTGAATGAGTCATCAATGGATAAAATAATTTCAAAATTTTACAGGAGACTAAATATCTAAGACACGTAAGGAAGAAGAAAAAGGAGTAAAATTCTAGGCAAACGACTCGCCTCAATAGTCAATGGAATATCAGGTCACTGTAATAAAAATTACTGTGATACTGGCCTAGGGACAGACAATAAGCAGAAGAGATAAGAAAATCTGGAAATAGACTCTAATATATTTAAGACTTCAATATAAGCTGACAGTGGTATTTCAATTCAGGAGGATAAATGATGCTGGTGTAAGTGGCTATTCAGGAAACAAACCTAAGGATACATGAAACACATTTACATGATTGACTACAGCCTGTGAACATAACCAGAAACAACTTGAGAAAAACATGGACAATATAAGTCAAGAAGGCCTTTAAACTTTAAAAATCTACACACAGACCTGGATTTAGTTCAGTGGAGAGTGCTCGCCTAGCATGTGCAAGGTCTTGATTTCAACCTTTAATACAATAAAAAAAAAAAAAGAAAAAAGAAAAAGCTAGACACATTAGACAAAATAAAAACCAACTGTTATCCAGAAAAAGAATTGAAACATCCCAAATCATCAGCAATGCTGATGAAAGGTATCTCAAATAATTTAAGAGACAGACAAGTAAAAGTTTTTAAATAGGCAAGCCATGGAGGTAGATGCAGAGTCAATAAATATTATGAGAAGATATATTTTTTTTTGAGACAGGTCTCACTCTGTAGCCCAGGCTGGTCCTAAATTCACTGGCAATCCTCCTGCATCAGCCTTCCAACTGCTGGAATAATAGGCTTGTGCCACAACGCCTAGCTATTATGTGGTGCTAGGGGACTGAACCCGGTGCCTTAAGCTCCCTAGGCAAGCACTCTAACCACTGAGGTACAACCCTAACCGCCAAAAAAAGATACTTCCGAATAGTGATAAAACAATGTCACTGAGATACTACTTCATACTTTATTGGAAAATACTAAAATGAGATTCAGCACTTAGTACTGTGCACTGCAAATGAAAACGTGTGACCTCGCATGTTTATTAAACTAGAAGTTCAGATTCATTATCTGAGTGTCAGCAGATACTTTATACTATGAAAATAAAAGTACAAGCACATGTAAAGTATTTCTTACAGAAGTATTTGTAGTGCCATAAACCTGAAAAAAGTGATCAACTATGAACACTGAAAAATACTCCACTCAATATCCAATAGAATACTGCCATTATTAGAATATACGAGACCTACATCAAAATGACTTGAAGAAATACCCAACATGTATTGCTGGTAACAGGCAAAATTTTTAGCACAGGCATCTATTCTGAAATATAATTACAACACCAGATACTTTTATCTTTGACAAGTGTTATATCAACTATATCCATGAGAAGAAAATACAAAAAGTTATTTACCTGACGTGGGTTTTGTTGACCAAATTTAACTTGATGAGTGACAGCCTTGATAAACTTCTGTTGCTTTGCTCCTTTCTTATTCTTTAGACCAAAAGTTTTGTCCTAAATGAGAGAGGACACAGAGTTATCTTAGCAATTTATCTTACTATTTTTCCAATGAAAATATATCACTCATTTGTGGTAAGAAAAATTTTTCTTTATGCCATGTAAATCATGCAAACCATTAAAACATCAAGCCAAGGCAATGTATAATCTCAAACCATCAACCAGGATTCTTTATAATATATACTCACAATTATCACCACTAAGTCTCTTATAGTGAAAAATTCCCTGCAGCATATTCCAGAGTATCAGCTCTATGGGATGTACAAATTGGGATAAACAGTGCTACAGTCAGATTTTAAGTTTAGGATATTTGTTTCAGCAGGATTCTTAAATTTTTTAATTTGTGCAGTATGTGGGATAGAACCCAGGATCTCGTGCATGCCAGGCAAGAGCTCTACCACTGAGCTATACCAACCCCAGATTTTTAAAACTATTAAACACAAACTACCTGACAGCCTATAGCACAGCAGATAGTGTACGCAGCACTTTCAAGTCTTATTTTACCTCAGAATGCACTTTTATCAGAGTATGCTAAAGAATGATGAACATATTTTGTTGTCTGTTGAACATATTTTGAGGAATACTGCAGAAGAGGAAGAAGAGACGTTAAGTGTTTTTGGACAATAAAGATCTTCTCAAAAACTATTAAATTTAATTAAAAAATCAAACTACTAAAATGTATACATTCCTAGCTGTTACCAAAGTGGGAGTACAACTAGCTGAAAAGCAATACTTCATTTAAATTTCCAATATTAACGTAAGATGTCTGAAATGTGATATATGGAGAGATGATCACAGTGCAGCAACCCAAATATGGGAGACATCACGCTCTTTCCTTAAAAACACAAGCTGTCCTGAGAGGGAGAAGAGACTGGTCAAAAACAAGACGGGACCAACATGCAAGAGCAGCTACAGTCTCTGATGGAAAAGAGTCTAACGATTCAGCCTCCACCCATACGTAACAACAGAGACGGAGGGAGTATGAATAAGCTAGAACAAACAGCAAGGCAGATAAGGACATACAAAATAACTCAGGGAAGAAAAAAGCCCCTAAAGGAAACTGATGAGCTAGAAAAATACAACACTTTCTGGCAGTGGTGTATCCACTCGAGATCCCAAAAGACAAGTTTTCAGGTTAATTACATTGTGTTAGTGCATACTTAACTAAGACTAACGAGACAATACGTTATATTTTGAGAACCTCTAAATTATAGAGTTCAGAAATTATCTTTGAAAGGGAACCCACTTATCTAGCACTCATGGAACATATACTTTATTGAATCCCGATATACCGTTTTTTCAGTAAATGATAGAAGCTCAGAAAGGGTCAACAATTTTTCTAGAGTTATACTGTTAATAAAAAGCAGGCAGTACAGTACAAAAATTTAAGAGTGTAAATTCATATACATGACTGAGACTCAAGGAATGGACACATCTTTGCTATAATATATACATGGAAGTTTTGTTACTCATATACATTATATGTTTTATATGTATCCTTTCACATTTTCTTTTTAATCAGTGAGGACCAGGCAAGGTAAGCATAACCAGTCTGCCAGCTGCTGCAGGTGGTGTGTCTGCTTCACACTGCCCGACTCGATTCCAAAGAGCACCTGGAACTTTCTTTGCCAGTTTTCTTACTGAAAAACTGGGTTTCACTCTTACCTTAGCAATACTTACTTCACCGATATATTAAAGGACAAAGTAAATTTATTAGCTATATATGACTTGTGTTTCTACCCTTGTTTCCAAAATGGAATTATGTTAAATGATATATAATACTGATCATGGTACACTGGACTCAAAACTTTCTTCTTTTTTACCACATTAAACTATGTACTTCCCAAAGGAAGTACTGGACAATTACATAAATAAAATCTCTCCAAATAACACATCATAGAGATGGGATACTGATAGTATCTCTTCTAAACAGAATAATTTACAAAACTACTTCAATAAAGCTTTTACCTGAGCTTAGGACAGAACTTTACCTAAAGACTGACCTGGATTGGGGAAGAGGCGGAGTATGAGGCAGGGAAAAAAAATGTTCAGTGAGCACCAAATCACGGTAAAAATGCAACTAAGGAACTAGCAGCTCTCATTAAATTAATAAAGTCCCAAAAGTCAGGTTATAGAGAAGAAACAGTATTTGTTATTTTGTAGAAAATTTGGAAAACAAAATACAAAGGAGTTTAGAAAACAGGACAGCTCCCTGAGTCTTCAAGAGCAGTAACAGAGTAGATTTGACTTCTCTCACAATGTTGACCTTTACCCCTCATCCCACTCTCTGTAATTCCGCTCATTTTATAGGCTAGTGTGCCCTATGCCCCTTAAACACATTTGAAAATAAGGAAATGGGAAGGGCAGGTCAACACTGAATACTGGGCTCTACTGCTTGAACACTTAGGATGGCATTGTTTTATCTCATTAGCTTTTCCCCAAATTCACTATCAAATGTATCTGGTTGCCTAGAATGGCTAAGAGAACTATATCCCTCAATGATATACTCATTACAGAAGAAAGGATTTATTCATGCAAAAGAATTAATGAGCTGTGCAGAGTTTAAAAGAGGGAAAAGAAAAAATTAAGCAACAAAGAAATTGTTTCTAGTGGGCAAGAAGCACTACATACACAGGACAAGCCAGTTGGTAATGATATTCCCTTAAGCAGTTTCATATAGATGGACACATAATGTTTCAAGGCATGTACTTCTAATTCACAACTCTGTAATAATACTGGAATCACCTCTACACTGTAGGTGAGGACAGTAGTTTAGATAGAATCTTTAATTCATTCACAACTGCAGAGCTGAAAATTTAAAATATGAGATTCAGACCTAAGTATACAGGATTCTAAAGTAGGTGTTCTCATTAAATAATGTTATTTTTTGAGGTGCCTTAGTAGAACAGCACTTGACTAGGTTCAATCTCCAGCACCAGCAAAATAAGTAAATAAATACTATTTTTTACACATCATTTTACATCCTTCACTTAAGAGGCTGAGGATGTAGCTTAGCGTGAAGGCCCTGGGTTCAATCTTTGCTACTGCAAAAAAGGCTGCACGGTGCTGCTTTTCCACAGTATCCAATGTCTACAGTGCTGGCAGTGGTAGCAACACATGTATAGAAGAGGAACAGGTAGACATGGTAATCATTTATCTCACAGTCTGCTTTAAGAAAATACTTCTTAAGGGCCAGAAGTATAGCTCAGAGGGGGAGTGTATGCTTAGCATGCACAAGACCCTGGGTCTGATCCCAGTCAACATACACCCACACCCAGGCAAACTCCCCACACCATACATGCGCACTTCCAGAAACATATGTCTATGGCACCAACCAAAGTTGCTAGACACTGGAACATTAATATTTTTAAATGCCAAACACATTATAAAAAAGTAATTTTTAAACAAAATTTGTATAGCCAAAGATATCAATAACCAGTTTAAAGCAGGTATCAGTTATGTTCATTATGAACATTCTTATTTTTGTGTATTTTGGTAATCAAAACCCTTTCTAGTTGAAATTTTACTAATCTATTAAAAATTGAAAAAAGTGCTCTTCTAGATGAAACTGACTGGGGATCTGAGAGCTAAGCTCATCCATCTCCCCATATCATACTGTAATAGACATGGAGACAAGGTGGAGATTTAGAGAAGTTGAAAACAAAACCAAATCAGGCTTACTTCCATCACTCCTAATATATATATATATATAATATATATACATATATATATTATATATATATAGAACATATATATTCTATATTCTATATATATCTTCACTAATAAAATTAACATTGATTTTTTAACCTTAAAAATACCCTTATTTACGAGAAATGTACCCCAGTGAACTTGCTCTCAGTATGCTGAAGGCTTCACTCTTAGCACCAAGAAATTAAAAAAAAAAAAAAAAGCAAAAAACTCCCCTAAAACCTACCAAAGTAACCCAAACCCATCTTGTTACAAGAGTACAAGATGAATGAAACCAGGCATATGTATCCTTTTCAGAGTGACAGGATACTAGATACTGTAACTTCCAAACACAACTCTTTCAAAATATTGTCATATTAAACTAAATTATATAAAGCTCTGTACTTTAAACTTTTACACTGATTTTCATATGGCATTTTTTTTTACTTTGTATTATAGTTTACTATGTTAATCCCAGCCAAAATCGTAAGTATGAGATTTGATTTAAAAAGTGTTTAAAGAAATCTATTACAGTAAAAGATGCACTACCCTTAGTCCCTCTCACCACGCTCCTTCTCACTTTAAACATATTCCACTGCTCTTGTCACTTTCTGAAGCAGTTCCAGAAATCCTCTTTGAAGTGCCCTTACTCGTGTTGCCCTGGCTGCCTCCATGTCCTGGTGAGTCGATCCAAAGCGCTTACTATCAGGGTCATTTTGATCAGGGGCAGAGCCAGAAGCTACAGTGCCAGATTCAGTGAATACACTGAAGACACACAGTGATGTTTTCATTTGATAGGAACGGTTATAAATGTTTCAATAACACATTACCAAAAAACAGTGTATTTAAAAAAATTTCTTACAGTAAGTCACAGCATTTGTCATTCCCCCCTTCCAAACACTTGCCATTCACTTTGAACACATACCGTGGTTGCTGGTAAAATGTCTTATACTGTAACAAGTTTTTAAACTTAAACTTCGTCTGTATTAATCACCCTTGTAAAATGGCATCCGTGAATATTCATGGTTTATACAACACCGAATGCCATTTGATTGTCATCACCAGAGATTTCCACGAGAGCGAGGAATCCTGACAATTCATAAGGGTGGTAGGTGATGACATAAACATGAAGTTGACATCATTTTGTTTTTATGTCTGGCTATAGCTCTTCCTGACTTTCAAGTAGCATAAATTAGCAATAAGAATACAGGTTCCACTTCTGAGTTTAAAAATGGCTAAGATTACTGAAATTTGTTACAAGCATTTTACTTAAATCAGTTTAAAAAAATTACACGTCACCTGACCAAGTTCTGACTAAAGTGTACAAGGAATCCTGAGGTCTTCCACTGATATCTTTCAGAGCTGTAATAACCACATATTTAAAAATAACCAGCCTTTCACTTCAAAACACCAAAACACTCATTTTAGTCTTAATAAAAAGTATCCCGTAAAACACTATCCATTACTCAGGTCCATCTTTTTGCAGTAAAATGGTAGTTTTATCGCAGAGTTTTCTCCAATTACATCCAAAACTCATGATTTACTATGCAATTATGAGGATGAGTGTCAAAAGTCCAGGGAGAAATAGAGTGAAGAATTATCTCGGTAGTGGCCACATGGCATGTTTGTTTACCACCTTAAAGAAACTCACTGATACAATACTGGAAAACAGGCGCAGTTCGCTTAATGTCAATACTATTTCTTGGCCATGAGAAGGCATAAAGAAGCAAAGGAATATAGACGAAAAGAAAATTGGGTGATGGTATTTAACTAATGAGACAAGCCCGATCTCTTTCGAAGAAATACCCTATTTTACCTAATTCAGACTCTATATATCAAGCTTTCCTCTTGATACACTGGCTGGGCTGCAATTTGAAAAAAAAAAAACCACTTTTTATGGGGAATTTCACGGATCTAAAAAGTCATCAAGCAATAATCAATTCGCTCGGAAAAAAATATTATTCATGGGTGATAGGTTAAAAAAAAAAAAAAGGAACGTAAAGGCCTGTCCGGAGTAGGCCTTCCTGGAAGACTACGCCGGTCCCGTTCGGCATATTTTCTTTAAACACAGCCCTTGAAGCGTTTCCCATTTTGAGAGGATTGGCGAAGGAAAAGACTCCGGGGTCACCAGGCACCTAAGTGGGTGAAGCCCGGCAAGGTAAAGCAGGAGACGCCAGCAGCGTCACTATAGCAATGCGAGGCAGGAAGCGTCATCGGAGGGATGAAGGGGCCGTGGCGGGGGGGGGGGGGGGCACCGGAGCCGAAGCGGGGAACACGTGGCCGCACCCCACGCGCGCCGAGCTTCGGGGAGCCACGGCCGCGGAGCAGGCTTCCCGCAGGCTCCCGGCGCGGGGGGAGGGGCGCGTACTCACCTCGATAATCTTCTCCTTCTTTTTCTGCTCCGCCTTTTTGCTGCCCCCGGCCTGAGCCTGTTTCTTGGGGGGCATTGCGGAGACAGGTGGCACCGGCCAGACTTGAAGGCAGTTGGATACAGCTCGGGAACTCGGCTCCGCGGCAGAAGGAAGAAGACCGGGCCGTGGCCGCCGCCGCAGCGCACGTAAAGCGAGCCACTCACTCGCTGCTGAAACGCGATCTTTGCGACAGGTCGGCGTAGCGGAGCATTGTGGGTAGCGAGGAGCGGCGACCGGAAGCGGGTCGGCCGCGTTTGGCCGGAAGGGGGCAGGACGTGGGAAAATGATTCCGCGTCACACGTGATGTCGCTCGCCCGCGGGACCTTTTCTAGGTCGCGGCTCGTGTGAGGGTGAATCTGGGCGCCCTCTTTTGTTGAAGGTGCGCCACTGTTGTTTAACGTAGCCTCGGGTGCATGATCCTGCAGAGTTTCTCACTTTTGCTAGTTTACTCATGGCTGCCCGACCGGGCCAGGTGTGCATGGGTGCGCTGGGGCGGAGCCTTAAGTTTCATGGGAAGGATTATGAAGGAGTGGAAAGAAGTTTCCTTACATTTGAAGAGTGCCAGGAATCGAGTCTCAGCGAATGGGGCTCGCAAACTCCTTCAGCTACCGTATTGCTATTTCAGACTCCTAGGGTAGTGTCTGGGGGGTTTCTGAAAACTCGTTTATAGTGTGAAAGTAACCAAACTTAATGTGAACGTAATTTGAACTTAGTGAACTTGGTAAATCCAGCAACTTGGCACGTTACACACTTTATTTCATTATCACAACTTCACTGAGGTAGTTATCAGTACTTTTGCCGTCTTTTAGATGGAGCGCAGAAAGGAGAGAAGATCCCAAAGTTATGCTATGCTCAGAGCCAAGCATTCAAACCTTGGCACCTTGACTTCAAAGTCTACGTATTTGTCACCTGACGGTACAAAAGTAAGTCTGATTTGAAAGGTACTGGATCAATGGATAGGCTATTAATATTGTACAAATCAAGAGACTTCAAAATGTAGAGTGCTTGTGTATTATTTGTTACATAATTATTAAACTGTAATGAATAGCCAAGAACCATCTTTCTTGATAAAAATAATCTTTTTTATTAATCTGCATTGGGAAAGATCATGCCCTCTTAATTATTTGCTTAGTAACTTTATACATGAGATGATGTCAAAGACTCACACTTATTTAGTATTTGTATGTATGTCTGTGCATACAGGGTATAACTTCAGTTGAGCTCCTGTACCAGGTTGATGGGCTACTTACTCCCTCTTCTACTTACTTTCTTTTTGGGGACGAGTGAGGGGAGGGAATTATACTTGTAGTTTTTGTTACAGAGCACAGAAATGCAGCCCATTTCCATTCTTAATCTCTGTACTAGCTTTCCAACACTGTAACAAGCAGCAGAGGCAAACAATTTATAAGGAGAAAAGATTTATTATTTTGACTCAGAGTTTCAGAAGTTTCAGTTCCTGGTATTTCGCCTTTTGTTGCTTTAGCCCTGTAGTAACAGAGTAGATCAGGGAAGGGACTGTGTGGCAGAAGAGGTCCTGTTCACCTCTCTGGCAGCAGGGAAGAAAAGAGAGACTAGAGGTGGCTAGCGTCCCAATATCTCCTTCAGGGCACATTCCTTGTGACCTATCTCTGTTGGGCACCACCTACCTGTTTTCTGTTCCATGGTCTTCCATTAGCACTATAACCTGCAACCAGTTCTTTAATGTGTACTTTTGAAGACATTTCATATCTAAGCTGTTGCACATACTATTGTAATCCATTTCTTTGGAAATATTCTTTGAGATTAACTTCCCTGGGGGTGAAGTTTAGTTGCCTTAACTTCCTGTTTTTATTGCCTCTTAAGATACACTTTAGGCTTTTTTTAAAAAAATTCTTAGTTATTATTGTAGAGCTGATGAATTATAAGTACTAGATATTGGAAAGTTACAGTGAATCTAGTATGTCCTAATAGTGGTTTAAGAATTCTGAAGTTGTAATCTAGATAGAGAAAAATATTCCTTGTCTCAAGTAGGAAAGAAAATAAATAGTCTAAAGATAGTACCTGCTTTAGTAGCCCTCTCCCTTCATACTTACATTACTTCATAGTCTAGAAATACTGATGTGCTATGCACTGGAATTACTTTTTCTGAAATAGATTCTTCTTTTTTGTTTTGTTTTCCGATCACAAATGGACAGGATTGAGAATTCTATATTTTTACTTCTATTTTTATTGGCTTTATAATTCAAACTAAACAGCCACAAAATAAAATTGAAGACACAGTAAGTTCCAATGCCTGAGAAAGCAGGGTTATAACTTGAATGTCAAGATGAATGCAGTCCATCAGGTGTAGTCTCAGCAGGGTCAAAAGTGGTGTAAATGTCCATCATAAAAGGATTAAAGCTAAGCAATGTAAAACCTGACCTGTTTGACTTGGTACAGAGGCTGTAAAATCTACTGTCTTACAACTATTATGATAACTTTACATTTCTTATAATGCATCAAGATATGTGTGTGTGTGTGTGTGTGAGAGAGAGAGAGAGAGAGAGACAGAGAGAGAGAGAAGGTAACATATTAGGCAGTAGATTTGATACTGCAATAGAAAATAGAAATTAACTTTTTTTGTTTCTTTCCCCCTATTAATAAAAATTGTCTTTTTTGCTACTCAGCATCTGGATATTCTTCCTCTGTGTTTTCGAACAAGAGAAATTACCCATTAAGTTAAAATGCTCACTTTATGAACACTGGTGCAGTTTCTCTATCTTCCTTTCCACAGAGCCAAATGTGAGTGCATAAGTTAGGATTAAACAGGTAGGCTCTCCCTGCAGTCTTTCCCCTGTGCCTAGGATTTGAATCCCCCCCCTTCCCCCCCCCAAAAAAAAAAAAAAGAAACAAAGACCTTATATAGAATTCAAGAATTCTTAAGGGCAATGGAAGAATGCATGTATTACAGGTCCCCTGGTGGCAGTCTCAGTAGTAAGATTCCTGTTAGACCTTAGCTTCATTCTTGGCTACTATTATCTCTTGCTTTGTTTCCTAAGCCCGATTCTTCAGGCTTCTTGCAAATCCTGAGTAGATTCCTCTGCTCCTTAGAGCTGGTTTTATTTTTTGCAACAAGAATTTTGGTATGGCTGAATTGGATCCCCAAATTTTGTATGTCAAAGCTGTAACTCCTGTTACATCAGAATGAGGCTGTATTTGGACTTTCTAATGTTTTTAAATGTTAATTTAAAATAATTTTAAAATGTTAATGTTAATTTAAAATGAGGCCATTGGGGGCCCTGATTCAGTCTCATTGGGGTCCTTGTAGGAAGTGAAAATCTGAACACATAGTCACAAGGGACGCATGCATATAGACGGAATACAGACTTAATGTACACAAAGCAAGTCACAAGCTATGAAGAGAAACCTTGGAAGAAGCCAGACCATGATCTTAGGCTTCTATCCTCCAGAACCAGGGGAAAATGAGTTTCTGTTTTGTGCCACCTACTTAGTGCTACCTGGTTATGGCAGTCCTAGGAAACGAAGGAAGCCTTTGATAAAGGGCTGATATGTACTGGGGTTGTTGCTACTATGATGAACAGAGTCAAAATTGAGTTTGTCTAAAAAATTCTTGTCATTTGTCACCATGTTTATCTGGCTGTATACATTACTGATCATTTTATTGGTTGAAGCAGTATATATTAGGAATCATTATGATTTAAATATTGCTTCAAAATACTTCTGATGTGTCACCAGTCTCTTCTAAGAAAAAAATTCTCCCTCCAAAATAAACTGTGACAAAAGACTTGCCAGTGTTTCGGTGGAGCACACAAAATCTCTTTCAACTTGTCACTTTGAATTTCAGTACTATAAACCTTCACTTCAACCTACACTGACAAGATTTTCTTAAGTGTGTGACTTATCTGTTTCTATTTGAAATTTCTTGGTGCCATTATGATAATTGTTATTATGGCATTTGTCAAGAAATGAAGATGTACAATTTCCAAATATTTTTTTGCTTCAGTGAAGGGTTTCTTGTGACTCTCCATCAATCGTGTTTCCTTAGTAATAGCTTTTTGATTGTTTTCCCTGTCCATTTGCATTTAATACAAAGGATTTTACACTTTCCTTAACATATATACACATGCACATGCACACACACACACACACACACACACATATCAAATAGTGTTTTCTTTTTGTAGAGGAGAACTTAGAGACTTGAAGTAAGAAAATATAAATGGAATAATAATGTCTTTCTGAATCTTGATTCATATGAAAATCATGTATTTTTTCATTTTAAGCTTTCATTTATCTGAAAGAAATTAAGGGCTTGCTCATATTTTTCAACTAACAGGTCGCCAAAATAAATAAATAAATAAATAAATAAATAAATAAATAAATGGGAAAAAAATCAGTAATGTGCAAAACATTTGTGTGACTAAAGATCTTTTATATAGATGTTACATATATTTAGGGTAGTATGGGGATATTTATGTAAGGTTTCGTCTCATTTTACATTAGAGGCATATGTAGGTTTCAGGTGAAATTATATATGTTCATGTATTTTAATCCTCCAAATAACACCACCACCTCCCAATGTTTGCCACCTGGATGCACTTCAGAATCACTGTTTTATGGACTGAAACCCATGTTAGCTGTGTAGCTGGATTTAGAGACAGTTGTCCCTGGGTCCTCAAGCCTTGAAACATCAAGGTTGTTCCCAGGAAATGATATTAGAGGCTTAGTGTTTCCTTTCTATGTCATAAGATTCAAAAGATTATTTTAGAGCCAGAAATATATGGGTTAAATCTTTTTGTTCTTGTGTGACTAACTTGAGACAAATTGCTGAACAACTCTAAGCTTTAGTCTCCTCAGGCATAAAAGAGAAATAATATTCCTAGGTCATAGGACTATTGGAAAGATGCAGTGATATTTTATACTATATTGGTTTGTGTTTTTTCCAGTATGTTTGGATACTCCTATACTATTTCATAAGCCTTCATTTTTGAGGGATCTTTTTTGTGATTTAAAGCATGCGTTTAGGACACAGTTTTTGTTGTTCTCTTTTTGGGGTCTTTCTCCAGAACTCCACACAGCTTACTGGTTTTCATTTTTTAGGTCACAGCTCAAATGCCAGGTCTTCCACATGGCTATCCCTGTTCACTGTATCTAATGAACTTCTCTCCTCCACCCAAGTCTAACACCATGCTTTAAATTTTGTAAATTACATATTTTCATGATATATAAATACTTTGTGGTTTTATTTCTTAATTGGGCTTTGATTATGTTTTTTACTAATACATTGGTAGAGCCTAGTGCAATCTCTCTTACAAAGAGTTCAATATATATGTTTAAAAATTGATAATAGCTGAGAACTAAGGTGAGAGTCAAAAATTCTTTCACTATTTGCTTTGTAGTAGTGTGGTTAGTTTTGTATTTATGTTACTTATTGAAAATGAATGACAAAAAACCTCCAGTGCCACAATGTTATGAACACCCATGTCCATCTGGGGAAATTTGTCTATATTAGTGGGTTTGTGTAATCAGCAATATGTGCCACAATTTAAGAGTAGAAGGACAAACTTAATAGATGATATGTCAGAGGACAAAAAATTCTCTAAATTATGTATACGGACATATTTGTAGGCTTATTTTTTTCCTGTTTTCCAGATGACACTTCAGCTGCTTGGTATGGAACATTAATTTGCAACAGTGCCATGGAATTGCAGGAAATGTAGAATAAGCAATAAGAGTAAAGTAACAATGTTGGTAGAGTACTTGTGCTCTTGGATGGAAATGACACTTTGCACTTTTTAATTATGCTTGTTGGCAACCACAAAATCAGAAACATTTAAAAAATTTTTAAAATTTGGTAAGCAACAGATATGTCTCTTCCTGTTCTAGCTTATTCTTTAATTCTAGGAGAGACCAGTAGTGTTATTACCAGCAGTCATATTTTCTAAGTTAAAAAGTGGGAAACACAGCCTGACAACTTAATTTATGTTCTTACGAAAACATAAAAATAAAACATTTGAATTTGAAATAGTCTTAAAAACATTCATGGTATGCGAGTGGCAAATCAGTATATGTAAGAAGTTGTGGAACCATATTAAGTAAAACGACTTTTCACCTAGGGAACGTGGAGA
Source organism: Ctenodactylus gundi (assembly GCA_004027205.1). Classification (NCBI taxonomy): domain Eukaryota; kingdom Metazoa; phylum Chordata; class Mammalia; order Rodentia; family Ctenodactylidae; genus Ctenodactylus; species Ctenodactylus gundi. Next base: position 112,291 of record PVKB01003810.1, read on the forward strand.
TTTTCGGAAGAAGTACTATTTAAACTCTGGAGTTGGCAAAGCAGGTGAGAGGGTATTTGATATTCTAGGCAGAGAAAGTAGCATGAGTATGACATTTTTTAAGGAAAGACAATGATTTAGTGAAGAGGTTGTGACAACAGTGACAGGAAGCTAAGAACATACGAAAATCAAAATTTAAAGAATATTATGTGTAATTTTAAAGAGCTTGGGATTCTGACTGAAATTATTAGTGAGTCATTCAAGAATTTTTCAGAGATATAATCTCAGATATAGTTCAACCAAAGATAAATCTGACAAAAGATAAATTAGATTGGGGGGGGACTATGCATAGTGAAATCAATTATTGTATTAGTGCAGTAGATTTGGCAAGCAACGATGATATCCTGGGCACAGAGAATAATGATGGAAAGAAGGAAATAAACCAAGAACTATTTTAATAGGGATAAATCTATATCAAATGCTATGAAGGATGACAATAAGCATTAAGAATTAAGAATGATTTTATATTTGGGTAACAAGGTTGAAGGTATAAAGAGCCAAGCTGAAAGCAAAGGGACAGGAAGAGAAGAATTTAGTTTTGGGTGAAATGGGTTAGCTTTCTAGCTTGGTGTGTAGAAGGCAGCCAAAAATGCAAACAAACATGGCTGGATTTGAGAAGACGTCAGGGCTAGAAACAGTGATTCTTAGATTCATCTGCAGTAGCTGTGGAACTTGAAACCATGGGCGAAGTTGCAGTCACGTTGGGGGAGTGAGTGAAGTGAGGTGATATGAAGGCCGAAACAGTCGCTTTGAGGAAATGAACTGTGACATCTGTGGTTATGTAAAATATGCCTATAAATTAATCGGTGTTCTTCAAGAGGTGAGCCTCTGATTATTGGTAGAGGAAATCACGTCAATTGGTGTTTTTAATGTATTTAATTATATATTTTTCTATATGTTCTTGGAAGAAAGAATTTTTCTTTTTTTAAGGAATACACTCTCCAACCTCTATTAGAGAAGGATAGTTTTCATTGTTTCATTGAAGCGTTATAAATCAGTTTATTACTTGCCTTTCCTAAAAATTTCTCCTTTAATCACCTGAAATAAATTTGCAAGTAAGTTGGAAGGAGCATAGTGACATATTAAAATTTCAAGTATAAAAAAGACTCCAAAGTACACACAGCAAATGGTTATCATTAAGCAAATAGCCTGTGAGGGAAAGTTAGCACACACAGATGTGAAAAGTCACTGTGTTAAATAAGGTACAGTATATGCAGTAAACCTTGTTTCATGGCTTTGATCAAGTTCCTAGGGAAATGCAACAGATCTTCCAAGTGGAATACATTTTAGATTCAAACATGTTTTTCTAACTTTATGTGTGAATGCAATGTGTAATTCATATTTCACTCCGTATGTCAAAGCTGAAAACAAGACTTATTTCTCATTTTAATAGAAAGTAGGTTTTAAAATTGTTGTAATCTGAAAAATAGTTTTAGTGACCAGGCGGTGATGACAGCTATTTTTTGTTTTGACAGCTAAAAGAATTATGTAGTCATTTTAATATTTCTAGATATTTTCACTTATCTTACTTAAAGATGAGTTTAAAAGTTTTGAAATTATAGATATGATCATCTCCATTTTCAAACAAGATAATTGTAGATTAGGTTCATTGTTCTGTGCTGTTTATAACATAGAACAGCCAACACCATTTTCTTCTTAGTTTAGGATTTTAAATCATTCAGTAGCATAGATCTTACTGGTGTTTACTCTTTAGTTCAACCAGTATTTGTGAAATTTCTTCTGAGAACGGTGTTTGTTTTACCTTAGTGAAACTTTAAAAAAATGCGATTCAATTATAAATGTTCAAATTTACATTTTATGGTTTCAAATTAATTAAATTATACATCTCCATAAAATTTGTTTAAAAAATCCTATGCTCTATATGCCATATTAACTTGGTAGTCAATTTTTCTTATTTCAGATTTTAAATATTAAAAAGGTAATCACTTGTACTATGTTGAAGCTGCTATTTACTGTTTTATGGAAGATATTGTTATTTTTTCTTTTTTGTTCATAAGACTACACATCATTATGTGATTAAGGATACCTACACTTATTTTCTGTCACAAACCTTTTCCATTTACCATATTTTTTCTCCAAAGATAGCTCTGAAAAACAGTCACGACCACATATTTATCATATCAATTAAGCACTTGTCTCCACATGTTTTACCTTACATGTGTATTCAGCCTTTGGCTTTCGTCATATGTTTTTTTTCTTTTTTTATAGTGCACAAAGAAGGATGTTGCTTTATTTGTTTATTTCTTTTGCCAATAAGATCTCATGTCAGACAGAAGTAGCTCAGTTTAGAAAGCATCAAAGCTTTCCTTCTTTCTGTTTACTACTTCTTGGCACTAACTCAGGCCATTGACAAAGACATCTCAATCCTTATCATCTCTTAGCAACTGCAAGAAGGTGGTTACGGGATTATGTGCCGTCTCCTCTGTTTGACTTCTGGAAGTGGCAGCTCTAACTGAATCAGTGCCATTTGCCAGATTTTTAGAGTGCTCAGCCTTTATGATCTGACCCAAATGGCAGTTACTCAGTGAAGCTTTCTCAAGTATATTTGTCTTTTTTTTATAGCCCCACATAATTTTTCTTATCTCTTCATCATAGACATTATATATAATAGTATCTACTTATCTTCCATATCAGACTGAAGTCCTCAGGGTTTAGGTGTCTCTTCTGTCCTCATTCCATCTGCTTCTCCTTTTGGTGTAACAGTGACTGCCACTAAGACATTCGATATATGTTCATTGAATAGGCAAATGAATAATTGAGCAGCTGACAATATAATGAATTACATTGGTGGGTAGTTTAAAACAACAAACATCTGTCATTTCATACATTCTCTCAGAAATTCGGGTTTGTCTCGTTGGGACTTCTTTCACCATTCAAAATGTTTTCAGTACTGTGTTTTTTAAATAGGGGAGGATCTACTGTCAACCCACCGCAGTGGCTGCTGGCAGGCTTCAGATTCTTATGGACGGCTGGTGTCTGTGTTTCTCAGGCCTGTTGGTTGGCGATCTGCCTTAGCTGACTGATTGGAGGGTGATTCTTTCCTTAGGATAGTTCCACTGTGGTGGCTGGATTCTGTCATTGAAAGCAAATGAGAGAGAAAGAGAAAGAGGCAGTTGGACACCAGGTTTATTCTGTAGCATAATTTTGGAAGGACACCTTGCCATTTTTGTCATATTGTATTTTTAAACACAACTGCTAAATTCAGTCTGCATTCAAGAGAAGAGATGTACATAAGGGTATAGGTATTGGGAGAGACCTTGGTATTGTTGGGGCCATCTTAGGAGGTGGCTACCATGTATCTCTATTGATTAATCTAATATTAATGCATTCACAGGCTAATAAGTGGACTGCCTCATGTTCTTCTCTATTAAATAAGAGTGTATCTTTGTTTTTACACAGTAGCCAAGATTGAAAAATGCTAAGGTTTTAGTGTAACCTTTTGTCCCGTGCCTAGTATTGTGTGTCATATCAGATTCCAGATGCTGCAGTGGAAGTAATGACATAATAGTGGAGACAGAAGAGAGACACTAACGAAGGCAAGGCGTAAGATAGACTTTCATAGTGTAGCTTTCTGCTAGCATTCTTTCTCTATTTCTCTCCACCTGTGCCTCACATTAAATGAGAAAACAATATTACAAATCTAAAAATAAGAGCGCTTATTAGAGAGAGAAAATTCAGTAAATGTTAGCTATGATATTGTTGTGATTGATATTCTTTTCTACTGATTCTTCTTGGCTCCACTTTTATTAGTGTCACCAGTCTTAGACTGGAGAAGTTCTTCTTACCTACTTTTGCTCCATTTCCCCCCACATAAGGTATCTTTTTAGCATTATGAATGATAAGATGAGAAGTATTTACAAAGCTCTTCCTTGGCTATCTCGAGGAAAAACACTTGTGCAGTTGTTCAAGTTGGGAGCTGAGATAGTTGTTTTCTTATGGAGAATTTTTTCTTAAAATTATGACACATGGACTATGGTTATTCAAATGTAGGAATCTGGCAAACATTTTCTTGAAAAAACCTAATTACCACTTCACAGATAGGCAGTGACAGTATCTGTTGCCAGTGATATAATGTGATCTTTCAAGCAAAGTTTAGAAAAACTCGTACTTGTTACTTGAGCTTCAGAGCTTCACAGTAACTAAAGAAATGCTTTTCTAATGAACTGAGAGATGGTATTAACAAATGTGATTTAAAAATTATTTTATAGTAAACTTTTGAAAGATATGCATATCTCATTGAACTGATATTTTTAGAAAGACCAATGTGTGAGGTTATAAATTCATGTGTAGTGACATGTGCCTATGATCTCAATACTCTGGGAGCTTGAAGCAGAATGATTGTGAGTTCAAATACCACTTGGACAACTTAATGACTTAGAAACTGTTTCAAAGTGAAAAAAATTAAAAAGATATGGAAATATAGCTCAGTTTGAGGCTTTGTGAATAGGAGGTCCCTTATATTGGAGAGGTTCAATCTCTAGTACCACCAAAAATAAATGTGGTGAAAGACTCAAAGGGAAAGATGAATTGATGGATTTTAATATAACAGTATGAAAATTTGTTGATATGGTTTCAGAGTGTACTTTATAGCTTTTCTTTAAAAACTATGACTTAGTGAATTTTGATTTATCAAATACTTCTACTGCAATATCTCTAAAGATATTGAAATATACTTTTCTAACAGCATATATGACATATGCAATCAAAATACCATATTGCAAACCAAAATATTCTGATTTTCTTTTTTGAGACAGTCTCATGGCGTTGTCTGCCCAAGCAAGTGTGAACTCCTGGGCTCAAGTGATCCTCCTGCTTCAGCCTACATCAGTGGCTAGGACCATAGGTACACCAGCATTCTCACCTGTAAAACACATATTCTGAATGTAGAAAGATATATGAGTATCAAGCTATTTTCTGTTAAGATAGATGGTAAACAGATTTGGAAAAATGTAGAGAATGCTATACCCCCCACTTTTTGTTCTGATACTATTTTTAATAAAATGTGCTACTATATTAATACATAAAAACTTGTTACTACAGAGTGAATATGTATCAAAAGAAAGTGCTAATTTTACTATAGAAACTGTTGAGAGATTCAACCTCATAAATAAAAGCTCTTTGGCTTCTCAATGATTATTGAAGCTGCAAAGTGGTCATGAGAACAAGCTTGAGAGCTAGTATTATGTATGGTAGCTGGCAAAGCAAGATTGGAAAGGAAACTTGGGTGTGTTCAGTTGAGTGGGCTAAGTTTCTCTCTGCCTTGGAGAGGTAAAACAATAGGAATAAAACCAAAAATAAATCCGATTTGGAGTTATTGCCCTTGTTTGCAGAGGCTGAGTGATTTTTGATTATATAAGTGCTTTAGTCCATTCCTGCTGCTATAACAAAATACCATCAGCCTGCTATTCTATAAATAATAGAAATTTATTTCTCACAGTTCTAGAGCTGGGACATTTAAAATCAAGCCCGTCATATTTTGTATTTGGCAAAACTCTGTTTCCAAGGTTGTTCCTTGTTGCTGTGTCCTCACATGGTGAAAGAGAGGAAAATGCTGTCTTCATACCATACAAGAGATGAAAAGGCCAGGCAGATGGCTCATGTCTCCTTTATAGGGCAGTAATCCTACTCATGATAGTCATTGGAACACAATATCCTATATCAACCTAGAGAGGAAAGGCTTATTTTAGTTCACAGTTTCAGTGGTGTCAGCCTGTGCTTTCCCAGATTGCTCCAAGGCAGGAAGAAAGTGGCAGAAGGCCTGGTATGGAGGAAGGCTGCCCAATTAATTGCAGCCATGCAGCAGAGAGAGAAGAGAGGTGCAGGGGACAAAAGTATACTTGTAAAGGTCATGTGTATGTAGGCCTTCCCTCCACTGCAGCCCCACCTCCTAACAGCTTGTGAAATCATGAATGGATGAATCCACTGATGAGTATAATAACCCGTAATCCAGTCACTTTGCAAACGCATTAAGACTTTTGGGGAACATTTTGGATTTAAGCCATAACAAGGTGGAGCCCTCATGACTTGGTTACTTCCCAAAAGGCCCAGTTTTTTAATATTATCATTTTGTGGTTTAATTTCCGACCTGAATTTCACAGACACAGATATTCCAACCACAGCAAAAAGGTTCCATCAGAGTCACACCATTCTTTGACTAAGCAGTAGGCCTACTGTTGTACTACAGCTTTGTTTTGACATTTCTTGTGATAGTGGGTCATAAAAATGGTTTGATATATTTTCAGGAATTTTGCGAGCCAGTTGTTAAACATAACCGTTATTGAAAACTAAATTATACAGACATAATAAAATCATGGGAGTGGCTGTAGAATGGAAGTGAGTGACTCCTACAAATTAGGGTTCTTCCTTCCTTGACTGCTGTCTAGAGAGCTGATTGACTAACGTTTACAAACTTATCACTGAATGTGATTTTTTGACTCATTACTTTGAGTTGTATTCCTATTATATTTTTATCTCTCCTGTAATACTAGCAGAAAATTTGACCTTTGTTTTTTCTCATCTTAAAAGGAGTTTTTATGGAAGTAGATGACCTAAGCTTCTGGAGAATATTGGAGATAAAGGGGAGCTGAATTTCTTTAATTGGAATAAGTGAAGGATGAGAAATTTCCTAAGATCGAGACTCCTAAAAAGAATGGTGGTCATCTGGAGTGGGGAACACATGCTTGCAATCCCAGTGACTTAGGATGCTGATGCAGGAGGATCGCAAACTGATGCCAGTCTGGATAACAACAAGAACCTGTCACAAAATAAAATTTAAACAAAAGGGCTGGGATTGTAGATTAACCCTCTGTGGGTTCAGTTTCTAATACAATAATAATAATGATGATAATAGTCAAGAGTGGTAATCCAAACCTTATTCTCTTGGAGTACCTTTAGAAAGACTGCTGCCAGGTTAATGAGACTTGTAGCTATGACTCTTAAATTTAATTGTGAAATTTAACTTTTTTGAATTAAAATTTTCTTGAAAACATTAATTCTTAGATATGAACATTCAGGGTTATGCTCTGATTTTAGAGAAGTCTATTCTGACTTTTCATACACAAAGTGTTTATTTCCATTTCTTTATTTTCAGTATTTTTTGAAAATTAACATTTGTTGATATTTGAAAAAACTTCCATCAATCAGGGAAAATAATTCTTACACACAAGCAGATGTATTGTTATATTTTTAATGAATATGGAAGTAAAAGTTACATGAATTAATTTGTGTTACAAAGGGGCATAATTAAAGTATTTTTGATGCCTTTCTTCCTGCAACATTCTGAAGGTCTTTTTGTTCTTCGTAATAAGGCAGAAATAAAAGTTTAATCAATAAGAATGAGCTTAGTTCCAAGATAAGAGTTAACCTTGGATTTGAATGATTCTATTGATTTGGCTTTATGAACCTGAGGCAGGATTGCATCTAAGGACTGGGGTGTACGTTAGTTTAAAACTAGTGCTTCTTTGGTTGTTGGCAAATAGATTGAAATTGCCAATAAACTTGGCTGAGACAGGCTCAGACAATAGCTAAGCTCATATAGAGATAATAACTCAGATAAATGTAGGAGTCATAAAGTGTTCACTTAGAAAACCTTTCTACACTGTAATTATCAAAATAGATACCACTAACAACAAGAAGAGAAGCTTACCAAAATACCTCAAGGACATTCATGACTTTCAGTGTGGAAAACAACAGCACGGTCTTCATTGTTTTTCCTCCTTTCTTGGGGACTGTATTCTTTTTTACTCCTCCTTTGTTCATCTTTAATCTTTTAGCATCAAATTCACCTACAGGAAGGTCATATTTTTAGTAACTTTTTAAGCATTTGTCAAAACTCTGCCTGAAAACTTGCATAATGTCTGTGGTTAAGTCTCTGAAGGTATGTGAGGTCTGGGCAAAGGGGACACAAAATCGTGCCTGCTCCTTCCTCTACTCCCCACACCCCTGTCTGCCACATGGCCCCATGGTGATGCAGTGTATTTTATTTGTATATTTATTTTGTTGTTTTATTTTTATTTCCATCCTTTTAGAGATTAAGGGTACAGCATTGAGTAAGATGTGACTTCTGTTCTTAGTTTAACAGTAGATACAGACCTGAAACAGTTCCTTATACTGTGTGGTACTTTCTGCAGCAGAAGTCTGCAAAGTGTTCTGAAGCTGTGTCGCCAAGAACAGCTCACCTTACCTTAGGATGACAGGAAATGTAATAGGACAGAAAACTAGGCTCTACTGTATTTTGAAACTATGTTGACTTAACAAAAAGTAATTTAAGAAAAAGAAGTCTGATCTAAAAATTGAAAACCAAAAGTCAGGGATAGTGAAAAAAATACACCTTAATTCCAGGAGACTCAGAGATATATTTAGAAAGAGAGATAACTTCCTGTGTTATAATACCATGCAAATAAGAGAAGTCTCTGCGTAAGTCTAAAGCAATCTCAGGGCCGAGGTCAAGAGAAAAAACAAGGGAGGAAGAAGTTTTGATCTGATTTGATTTTTGTTTCTTTTTGTATAAATATGGATATCAAGTCAACCATGTTTGAAAATTTTTGGAGTTCTATAATCTGATAGCTTCTCCCACTGACTTTGGTGAAGTCATTATAGAACACATCTTAAAATGGCTGAGTTGTTTTGCTACACATGTTCTTCTAGTCAGCACCACTGAGTAGAATAAACCTTTCTCTGGGAAAAAGCAAAAGCCAACAAAGGAAGATGGAACATGTTCACAGAAGTTAATCTTTCAAAAAGAAAGTTTCCAAAGGAAAATTTATTTCAGGAAAAGCACATTGGCTGTGCAAAGACACCAGAGTCTAGAAAAATTATGATGAGTTTCATGAAAAGTGAATTGATTGGAGGAACAAGAGAACAGCCACTTCTTTCTGAATCCATAGCAAAGCTATAGGGCAGAGCTGATTGTGCGCTACTGTTCTTCAAGCTAATCTTCAACTTTAGGACTGTGCAACTTACGCTAGTGATATAAATTTCAGGAATGCAAGGGAGTTGAGTGAAAGGTCTTTGCTATCAAAGGAATTCCTAGACATTTTTTGAAAGTTTTGCTTAAATTTTCCAGAGTGGGTATGTGAGGTTAATGTGGATTGATTTCATTTCTCTGTTTGTCTGGGTTTTCTTTCTTTTTTTTTTTTCTAGTAACCATTTATCTCCTCTTCACCATTAGAAGTCTGTTGATTTTTGTATTTCAGCTGTAGCTCAGTGGTGAAACATGCTTACCAAGGCTCCGAATTTAATCTTCGGCACCACAAATCCAAGCTAAAATAAATGTATGTGTACATGTATGTACACACATGAAGCTTCTTCATTTAAAGTGTGAAAACAACACTGAATGAAGGGGAAAAAGATGTATCACTGCTTTAAATTTAAAAGATCTCTGGATTATGACTTATAATTTATATAGCGCAGTTTTACTGAGAAGTTTAAAATTTTTGGTAGCCACATAGAAAAAATTTAACATAGATGTAGAAATAGGTAATTCTAATATATTTTAACCAGTATATTCAGAATATATATATTTTCCACATTTTCCTTCTAATTAATATAAAATGTTACGAGTGAGGTGTTATGATTTTTTTTTTTTCATGGCAAGTCATGGAACAGCAGATACCTGGGTCAAATACATTTCAGGTACTCCTTTCAGGTACACAGGTGGCCAAGGGCTGCTGTTTGAAAGCGCACTGCTCTCATGTGTCTTTTCAATGGCATCCACCAGGTGTCACAATCAGGTTACGTCTCTGAGCCAACAGCACCAACACATTTCTTTTTTGTTAACAAGGGAGAAGATTCATTTTGTATTTGTATTTAAAAAAAAATTGCCATGTATTTGAAAATTCATTTGACAGTTTTACCTAGGTAATTTACTAATTATAAATTCAAATTCACAATAAATAAAAATAAATTCAAATTTGTAATGATTTGCATTTCAGGGTTACTATTATTTTTTCTATAATTTTATCCTAGATTATCTCATTGGTGAGAGAGCAATTAATTACAAATTAAATGAATACTCAAAACTTAGCAATATAACAATTATTTTAAAGTCAGATCATTTCAAACACCCTAGGAATTTTCACAGCATCTGAAGTAATTAAATGATGTTCTTCTTATCTTCTCAAATGGATTAATAGAATACATTAAAAGTAGAAATCTAAGGTTCTCAAAAGTGACAAAATGTTCTTTTGCTAAGTTGCATGCTGCTGCTGCTAGCTCCTAATTTCCAGTAGTGGTTTGTTCTTCTCATGCAAATAGCGAGCCCCAGTGGAATTATGGTGTGTGAGCTCTTTCACACTTTCTATTACTTTGAAAAGCAGGGTAACTGAAGAATATTCATTTGATTAGGGATTCCTTTTTAAATGAGAGAGAAACTGCTTTTGTTTTAATATCCCGCTGACTTTTTTCTTATCTTTTACCCTAAAATCTGCTAATAAAACTATATATATTTTCTCAAGTACTTTCTCTAAATAACTTTAGAAAAATAATTTCTAAAATATTAAGAAAATATAGACAGATGTCATACAGAAACAGTAATGAGAAGATTGAGTTTTTATCATTAACTTCCATAAAGTGAGTATAGTTTACCTGCACTTTGGTTTTACTTTATTGATTAAAATTTTAATCAGCTTCATGATACCTGTAAGATAAAAATCAACCTTATGGACAACCATAATTATTTCTTGAGTATTCATATCATCAATTAGCTTAACAAGAGCTTCCTCAACCTTCACATTTTTTTATTTTTGTTTTTCTGGTATTTGGACTCGAACTCAGGGCCTTTTCACAGATCTACACATTCAGTCCTCTAGTCCCTTAGTTTGAGACATGGTCTTGCTAATTTGCCCTGATGGGGCTTGAACTGGTGATGTCCTCCCTCAGCTGTGTGAATTGCTAAGCTCATAGGTGTGTACCACCACAACCAGAGAGCCTTGGTGTCTTAACTCAGGTTAAGGAAAGAAGTGACCACTGTTATATCTGTAACTGTGCAATATGATAGAAGAATCACTGCTCTATAATCACTGTATGGAGGTAGGATAATATATACATTTTTGGCTTTTCATTTCTATAACTACATATACAATAAATTTCCAGTAAAATAAAGAAATGCATGCAAAGCTTTTTTTTGCTGCTCAACTGTTTACAACTTTTCTTATTTCTTATGTAAATAAATTTTAGCAATGTATAGCCATAGACATGATCTGAAGATATGATCTGTTTGTTCTTTTCAAAAGCACAGTGCTAAAACAGTCCAAGAGATGGCAGTCAGCACCTTTTGTAAAATAAATGACTTATGTTGAGACTTTAGCGTGGCGATTTTTCTAATATGGTTTATTAATATCAGCATTGAAAAAGATCATTAAAAGAATGAAAATTGCTAAAATTCTAAGTGTGGTTCTCTATGTAAGAATGCTTTAAAAACACGTACAGAGTGTTTTACAAGGTAAACTGAGCAGATTTCTCTTCTTCTCTATCCTCTGCCTTCAGAGCAATGGCTTCTGCCAGAATATGAATTTAGAATTACCTAAAATGCAGTAGCACTAAAGAATAAAATTTAAGATTAATGAATACCTCAAAGGTATTAAAAATTAAACACTTATAAACGTGCCAGAGCTGGTAGCTGAGATATTTGATACTCTACTTATTTATTTATTAGATTCATAGTTAAAATTAACCCATTTGTATGACAAGTGGGAGAGATTCTTTGTAATGGAAGAAAAATGCCAGATACATCAAAAATTTTGCTGTGCATTTATTTGAGGGGGTATTTTAAACTGTGAATACTTTACTTTGTATAATAAGCTTTCGTTACGGGATTCTCCAGGGTGAGGGAACTCTTTAAGGCAGCAGTTGCTTTGCTTTGTCTTTGTTATAGTGCGAATCTGTTTCTTTTTATTTTTCTGATGGTGAGGATTGAACCCAGGATGTGGTTCATACTAGGCAAGCCCTTTGCTACTGAGGGACATCCCTACCCCTGTGATTGGATTTTAAGTGTTCCCTAAAGCCATTTATTGCAGGCTTATTTATGTTAAGGATTTGGTCTCTAGGCTGTGGTGCTGTTGGGAGCAGGTGGGACCTGCCGGGAGGAAGCCATTGTGGTGTGCCTTTGAAAGGTATATAGAAATCCTGGTGTCTTCTCTGTTTGCATATCAGCCATCACGAGGTTAGCAGATTCTCCTCTACTTCATGCTTGCTGCCATGATGTTCTTCTTTGCCACAGTACCAAGGTGGAGGGGCTAATGCTAACCTTTCCTCATGTAATTTACTTTTTTTTTTTTGCCAATGCAATATCCTGTATTGGTTTTAAAGAAGGATACCTACATTCTTATACAGAAGCAGGAGTTCTTGAATTTTGTGCTGTGGTGTTGAGATGGCTTGGACAATCCTCAGTGTGGGGAGGTGTTTCTGGTCACCATATTGGCTAAGGTCTGTCACACGCAAGACTTCACAGCCACCCTTGCATGTAGACATGCCTATTACCTGTTACCTCAGCTACCTAATCACCCCAACAGAAACCTGGCAGTCATGTACTCAACTGTAGCAGCAGATCTAGGAAACTCAGCTTCCCTCCATTCCAGAATTCAAACAAAATTCTGTTTCTGTTGGTTTTGTAATAATACAATCAATTTATAGCATACTTTACTTTTAAAAATATAAACCATACCCTCTATTCCCATTTGTATAAGTCAGAAGTCTGGTAATGGCTCATCAGGGTGTTGGTTCCTGGTCTCACAAGCCTAAACCAAGGTGTTGGCTTAGTTGTGTTTTGATTTGAGTTCCAGTGGATGTAGTGCAGTACCTTTTCCTATGGATACAGGGCTGAGAGGCCATGTCCTTGCTGACAACATTCCTTGCTGGCAACTCTTAGCAACCACCAGTGGTCTTTGCCATATGGCCTTTTTGTATTGAAAGCCAGCCATGGAGAAGCTTCTTCCCATTGGAGGACAGGCACTGGAAATTGAACCGAAGGCCTTGGGCTGAGCTACATCCCCAGTCCTTTTTTATTTTTAACTTTGAGACAAGGTCTTGCTAAGTCACTAAATTACTCAGGCTGGGCTTGAACCTATGATCCTTCTGTTTCTGACTTGCAGACTGCTGAGACTACATCAAGCTACCACGTCTGGCTTCAATTTTTTTTTTTTTTTTTTTTTTTTTTTGCCAGAAAGATCCTGTTTACTTTTAAGGGCTCACTTAATTTGGCCAGATTCATTGAAAATATTCTCCCTATTTTAAGATCAACTGATGTGAGGCCTTAATTATATTACAAAATGCCTTTAAATTTGCAACTCATTTTATTTGACTGAGTGACTGAGAGACAGTGCATTTGTACAGCCAGGGACTGAAAATCTCAGAATTGTGCCTCCCCAAACCAGACTGCATTTATTATGCTTGTATACATAATCTAAGAAAAGATACAGAACTTTTTGTATTGGAGTCATCAATTTACTGCTATAAAGGTCTTTTAATGTTTAGGTGCGAGGAGACAATTATGTCTTTTTCCCCATATTTATATGCAGTACATAATGTTTACATTGAACTTGAGTATTTGTGCACATATATCGTGTCAAAATTATAAATCCTTCCTCTTTCCCATTTGACCCTCCCACACCATGCTCCTCTTCACTAGTTCCCACTATCCCCCCGCCCCCATTTAGTTCTTTGAAATGGCTCTATTGTGGGTTTCTCATATTAGAGAAACTACTCAATATTTAACCTTCTGATATTTTCAGTCTGAGTCACTTCACTGAGCATGATGGTCTCAAGTTGCATCCATTTACTTACAAAACCTCAAGCCTATGTGTCTTTATAAATGAGTAGTATTCCACTGTGTAAAAATACCACAATTTATGTATCCATTGGTCTGTTTATGGACATTTTGGTGTCTTTCACATTTTAGTTATTGTTAGTTGTGCTGCTATGAACATGGGTTTACCTGTACCTCTGTTGTATGATACTTTTAACTCTTTTGGAAAAATTCCCAGAAGTATCACTGGATCAAAGGGGATATTTATTTTCGTCCTCTTTGGGAATTTCCATACTGCCCTGCACAGTGGTCGTACTAGTTTAGAATCCTACTAACAGTGTAAGAGGGTCCTTTTCCTCACAGCCCTACCAGTGTTGATGGCTGTTCCAGTTCTTGATACACGCCATTCTCTCTGGGGTTAGATGATAACTTAGTGTTGTTTTGATTTGCATTTCTCTAATGGCTAAGGGTGTTGAACATATTTTCCACATGTTAACTGGCCATGTGAACTTCTTGTTCTGAGAATTGTTTATTCATTTCTGTTGCTCATTTTTTAATTGGGTCATTGAATTTGAGGGGTCTGGTTTTCTTCAGTTCCTTGTATATTCTAGTTATTAGCCTCCTATCTGAGGGATATGTGGTGAAAAAATTTTCCCATTCTGTTGGTTCTCTCTGCACTCTATTGATAATTTTCTTTGCTATTCAAAACTTTTTTAATTTGATATAATCCCATTTATTGATTCTGGGAGCTATTTCTTATACATTGTGTGTTTTATTGAGAAAGTCCTTGCCTATACCTAGATCCTTTAAATTTTTGACAATTTGTCTTCCAGGAGGTTCAGTGTTTCAGTTTTGATATCTAGGTTTTTGATCCATTTTTATTTGATTTGAGTGAATGGTGACAGGTGTGTGTCTAGATTCATTCTTCTGTGTGTAGATATCCAGTTTTCCCACACTATTTGTTGAAGAGGCTGTCCTTTGTTCGATGTATTTGTTTGGGTCCCTTTGTCAAAGATATCAGGTAGTTGAATTTTTCTCTTCATCCTCATTTCTGTTCCATTGGTTAGCTTGTCTGTTTTTGTGCCAGTACCTCAGGGTTTTTATAACTATTGCTTTGTAATATAACTTGATGTCTGGAATACTGAGGCCACCTGCCTTTGTATTGTTACTCAGGATTGCTTTGGCTATTCTGAGTCTCTTTGGTTCTATATGAATTAAGGGTTGTTTTTTCAAGTTCTGTGAAAAAAGTTGCCGGTATTTTGATAGAGATTGCCTTGATTCTGTATACCAATTTGAGCAGCATAGTCATTTTGCCTGTATTTATTCTACCTGTCTACGAACAGAGGATGTCTTTCCATTTTCTGATGTCTTCTTCAATTTCTTTCTTGAGCACAGTTGTCTTTGTAGTGGCTCTTTACTTCCTTGGTTAGATTTACTCACAGGTATTTAATTTTTTGATGGGCTATTGAGGATAGAATTATTTTTCTGAACTCTTTCTCAATGGGTTCATTTTTAGTGTAGAGGCATGTTATTGATTTTTTAGTATTGATTTTGTATTCTGCAACTTGACTGAATTTGTTTATTTTTCTAAGAATTTTGTGGCAGAGTTTTTGGATCTTCTATGTAAATAATCATATCATCTGCAAATAAGTGTAGTTAGACTTCCTCCATTTTGATATATACAGGGGAAGGTAATATATATAAATGTATAAAAGTATATATTAATATATAAATGACTATATAAATATAGATATTGGAAATGAGTATAAAAATAAAGGACATATATATGGCTTTTATATATATTTATCTATATATACTTATCTACCTCTATTGCCTTATTTCTCTGGCAAGGGTTTTGAGGACTGTGTTGAATATGAGTGGTGAAAATAGACAGCCTTGTTGTGTTCCTGACTCAAGGGGAAATACTTTCAATTTCTCCCCATTTACTGTGATATTTGCAGTAGATTTGGCATATATGCTTTCTATCAATTTGAGGAATGGCCCTTCTATACCTATTTTCTTCAGAGTTCTTGTCATGAATGGATGTTGGATTTTGTCAAAGGGCCTTTTCTGCATCAATTGAGATGATTATGTGGTTGCTCTTGCTTTTGTTGATGTGGACTATTTATTGATTTACATGTATTGAACCAGCCTTGCATCCAGGAATGCAGCACACCTGATTATGGTGAATGATCTTTTTGATTACTTGCTGGATTCTGTTTGCCAGAATCTTATGGAAACTTATTTCTAAATAAACATACAAATAATTCTAAAGCAAAGACCATAATAAAATTAATTGGAACAACCCAAACAAATAACATTACTGCATTTGTCATCTAATGCTTTGAGATCCCAATTTATAGATAAGTCACTTATAGAAGCCTTTTCTCATGCCAGCTGATTGGCTGGGAATCTGTATTAGAAAACAGTAGCAGCATCAGCAAATAACTTCCTCAGCTCTTTTATTCCACAGTCACTTTTGGTAAAAGCTGGCCCAGAAAAATAACCTGCCTAAGGTGCTGTTTCTTAGGGAAACTGCCATGGCTAAATTTTTTCTTTCTGGGCATTCTCATCCAGCTCTATACTGCTATTCATGTCTGGTCTCCCGTCACTGGGAAAAATGGGAAACACTGATTCTTCGATTTGTTATGTGAATTGATTTGGAAGGGCTGATAAACATGTCACAGCTACTCTCACGAGTGCATGTTAACTTGGCCTATTAAAAATTTTTTTTAGTTTTTGAGACAGGGTCTCACTATATAGTCCTGGCTTGTCCTGCACTTATGGCAGTCTTCCTGCCTCAGCCTCCCTAGTGCTGGGATTACAGACATGTGGTCACTACCCTTGGTTTATGTCATGCTGGGAAAATGAATTCAGGGGCTTGAGCATTCTAGGCAAGTGCTCTAACTGCTGTGTTATTCCTCCAGCCTACTTGTAACCTTCCTAACTAAGATTCCATATTAGTTAATCTGTCATCATGTTAATGTAACCACCAAGGCTCAGTGACATGAACATTACATATAATTCTTGCTTGTGGAACAAGGGAATTTAGAGGGATGTGTTGTAAGCTGATCTGGTTTATTTGATGGCACTAACTCAGGGAATCTGTGGTCAGTCAGTAGATCAGCTGGGAACTCACCTATGTAGTTGGACCTTGCCCGAGGTAACTCGGCTCTGTTTCTTAGGATCTTTCTTTGTCCACCAGTGTATTCTCTGCTTGTTCTCATTTCAGTGGGGTTCTGGAAGAGAGAGGAAGTGCACACATCCTCAGGTTGGGGATGAATGCATTGTCAGTTACTGGTAGGGTGCGTTGCACATCCCACCACGTTAATTGGCTGAAGCTCCAAGGGCTGGGAAATACTCTCTTGCTTAATGAGAATTGTTCTAAATTCTTTCTGCAAAGGATATCAATTAAGATTTGTCTTACTTTACAGTCAGTCTAACACAAATGTCACAGCATATTTGGTTACATTTTGGTTTCCTGAAGGAGTAACTTTTAATACAAGGCCACTAACTCATGCTTTTCATATTGTTTTATATTCATTTTGAATTTTAGTGTTCTTTTTCTTCCTTTGGTAGAACTATTTGCTAGCTTTTGAGAAGTAGAGAAATTAATTGCAGTGTTGGAAAACTCTTATTATCACAGCACTTTGGGCAGCTGAGGCAGAAGGATTGCTGTGTGTGGGAGGTCAGCCTACATAGTGAGTTTAAGACCAGCCTGGACTAGAGACTGAGACCCCATCTCTAAAGAAAAGAAAGAAAAAAAAAAAGGAAAGAAAGAAAACTCTAAAAACCTAAAATTTGCTTTTCAAAAATTAGAGCAATATGTACACATAATAAAAACCAAAGACTGACTAAGCAAAATCATCAGCTTTTCCCACTGTTGTCTTATTTACCAGAAGTAACCAATTTTTAGTAATTTATATTTTTGATAGTTTTGCTTTTATCTCTAAATCATGCATATTCTATTATTTATCAACTCTAGTTTATATAACTGATTTCAAGGGATCAAAATTTGTATTGTGACAATCCCTCTTTTTCCTCTAGTTTCTTCTTAAGTTGCTTTTTGCCTTGTACCTTGTTTTGTACTTCGAAATGCATGTCATGCTTCACTCATATCATTAGAAGGAAACGATGATAATAACCTCATCACAGTATCTTATAGCTTGTGTTATAAATATTTTGTTAATAAAATTGCTATAATTATTTCATTTGACATGTATAAAAATAGAGGAGCTTTTTGGACTTAATTTTATAGACGAAGAAATGGGTCCAAGGTATTAAGTATCTTTCTTAAAGTCATACAAGTGGTAAGTGGCAGAGCATCATCTAAAGACAATAAATCTGACTTCAGGGTTACTTTGAATATACCAGTCTTCATCACAACCCTGTCGGCATATGCAAGAAATCACATTTTGTAAAGGCAGATTTTCGGCTAACTTCTTACCTCATTTTGCTCCAATCTCATGTCTCAGAAAGGTCAAGAAAGACTAAGGGGAATTACTATTCTGTGGTTAATTCTAAGTAAGTAAGAAAGAATCGATTGGCCATGTGGAACTGATGTGCAGCTTGAGACGAAATCAGAGAGATGCTGAGCATAGCCAAGTGGATACAGTAGACTTTGGAAAACTTCAGAAAAATAAAATAGGCATGAAACTATGGTTGGAGATGTGAACGGAAATGTGTCTCAGAATAATTAGGAAGTTTGAAAGTGAATGTAGAAAGTATATTCTGCTGATAATGACCAGGGAGTAGCAGTGGAGGGGGATGATGTGTGTAAAATGCTGGTTGGAAGAAACTAATTATTGAGATCAGCACAAGCCTACAAGTGTGATAGATGACTGAAGTTTGCAGTATACGACGAGGAGGTTCAAATGGCATTAACATTTATTTTGAGGAAAGAAACAGGAGAATGAAGAAATGGCAGGTTTGTTCTTTGGAGCAGTTGGTATAGTATTTACAGATATTAGGAAAAAACCCAATTACTCAAAGCACATTTTGCCCCTCTTTTATCAGGGATTTGTCTTCTAGTTATGGAGAAAACATGCCTAAAAAGGAATTGAATCCCAACACTGGTGAAAAGAAATGAAATAATAATCACTATATGAATTCATCTCTTTTGGCTTGCTCAGTAATATTTAAAAATATAAACAGTACCTGAAAGGATGACCACACTACTGTAGGAAACTTTTGAGGAATGCTGGGAAATGAGAAGTAACAAACAGAGATGAGCACCTTTTATTTTTAAGAGTATTAGTAGGCTGTAATTAGTCATATACATGCCTGTAGTCTAGGTACGTGGTAGGTGGAGGCAGATAGATAGCAAGTTTTAGCCCAGCGTGGGCAGCTTAATGGCAAAAATTATATTAAAAAGGTCTGGGATATATTTCATTGTGAAGGTCCTGAATTTAGTCCTTAATACTTGAAAAAAAAGGTAAGCACCAAAAGATAAACAGTTTTGAATTTTAGAGGAAAAGCATGAACACTACGTCTTATCCTCTGATGAATAGATTCTGTACAAAATGTTGAGGATGCAGTTAATCAAGTTATGAAGAAAGAACTTAATTGTGCCAAGATCAATTCATGCATGCCAAATTAGCCTTTCTTTTGTCTTCTCCACGCCTTGCTTTTTCATGTTGGGAAAGGATATTCCATGATGCAAAGTGCATAGTGTCATGCATACAGAAAAGATCCTGACTAAGTTGAACTGGTTTCTCTAATCTGAAAAAAAAACCCAGAAGATAATATCCACAAGGTTTTGATTGTGTATAAACATATGACAACAATAATCATCTTCAAGTTTAATTTGGATGTAGCCTAATAATCACACATCCTAATTATGGAGTCTTTATAGAGAAGAGAAAGCATTTCAAATAACAGTCGCTTAATGATCTTTCTGTTTTTGTCTTGTGTTGATTTATTTATTCAGCAGACCCTTCTTAAATTCCCTTTTCCGTGCCAGACTGCTGGCTGCTGGGGACTCAATGAATGGAGGCTCAGACCTTGAGGCCCACTGTCAGCTGATAGTGATGAGACCACGAGCAACCACAGCAATGTTTTTGGTATTATAATTATATAACTAAGAGTAAAATTTATTATAAATGTTGTAATCAATATACATAGAACTATGGGAATATTGAAAGGATGTGGTTAATTTTGCCTTAATAAAATAGGGATTTTAGAAGAAAATTTAATAAATTCAGACAAAAAGTAGAGGTATGGGGATATTTTATTGAGCCTTAATGAATAAATAATAAAAGGAAAACTGTAACTGCTGGATGAAGACTAGCCTGTGAAAAGCTATAGCACTGACAAATAACTTAGTACTGCTGGAAAAAGATGTATATGTGTGGGGAAAAGGTGGTAGGATTGTGCGCAGAAAGCACGCACCAGCTAGTCCTGAAGTCTAACGACAAGCATGTCAGAGTTGGGAGGCTACAGATAAGATTGTTGTCTTTGAGGACAAGCTAGTAAAAGGTGTTGTATACTAAGGATCTTACTTTATGGAAATAAGGAGCCGTTGAAGAATTTTTAGTAGAGGTAACGTCATTTCTTCTGTGGTGGTGTTCTGACAGAATAAAAGAGGTTAGATTGGAGGAAGCCAAAGTAACAAGTAGGGAGAGTCCTACTTTTCTAAGAGGCGATTTGAAAAAGCCATGAATGGAGAATAAAGAAGAAGAGAGGGGTCAATAGTATTTGGAGAAAATGCTAGTCGTAAGAATTAGTTTGGAATGATGCATGACGGAGAGAAAGGAAGCTGAGAAGAATGCTTTGTTAGGGATGCAGCTCAGCATGTGCAAAGCCCTGAGTATAATTCTAGTACTCTAGAGAAGAGTTTCTTGTTGAAGTGACTAGTGCCAGGTGTCTCCAACCTGCGGCCCACCACGTTTTTGCTCCTGTTTTTTGAATAAAGGGGAACTGTTTTGGGCCCCATATATGGCATATAGTATACATATGTAGGTACCAAAACTTTCTTTCAAAAAATTTCATTGTAACATTAAAAATATCAAGAGCAAAAAAGTGGTGGGTTACAGGTGGGATGGACCTGCGGGTTGATGATGCTGCTACTAAGCTCCTCCCTACTCACACACTTGACTGCACGTGAAACCAGGATCGTATTTTGGTATGCCATAACAAATTTATTTTGAAAATAGTGAACACGAGGCATTTGTGGGAAACCCAGGAGGAGCTGTTCAGTATTGGAACATACCAGTCTGGAGCTGAGCACAGACTTGCAAGCTGTCAGCATAGCCGTGGTCACTGTGACCCGAAGCCTTCCTATCCATAAGGCCTCGGGATGCTCATAAAGATCAAAGTAGAATCGTGGTGAGTGTGTTGGTTTGTTTGGTGACAATATCCTCAAGTCAGGTGTAAATGTTTTAAATATGTATGTTGCAATTTGAATCTGCACCTTTCCTTTTTTTTTTAATACAGAGAAACCTAATTTAAGTAGCAAAAAATCAACTTGAAAAATTCCCAAATGTGAATAACATATTGTTCATTTAAAGAGATATATTATATTTTAGAAAAGTGAGCTCTAAAACAAAATTCATAGACAAATACTGTATAACTTTTTTTTCCTTGAGGGGATTCATGGAAGCCTGGGAAATATTGATATCTAATTAGTATTTTACAAGGTATAAAAGTATTTCTAAGAGTATTACCTAAAATTATTTTTACGTAATACATTTAGAATTTTATTTAATGAGTTACTAGATGTTAAGTAATGTAACTTGTAGCTATCTGAATTTCCTTCTTAAAGATTCCTGTCTGCTCACAGGATGGGTTAAATGCCTTTGCTCTAGTTCTGTAGAATCCAGAATGTTCCCTATCTCTGTACTTGAATTAGAAGTTATTAATAGTTTCTTTCCTTTTTATTTCTTTCGGAACTGTTATCCATCTGTAGTCCAGGCTGGTCCTAATTCACTGTGTAGCCCAGTCTGGCCTTGAACTCATGACAGTCCTGCCTCAGTGCTCACTTTCCATGCCTGTCTGCAAACACTTTCCTGCCTGACTCCCACCAGCCACCGCTGTGGACTTGGAGATATTCTAGAATGTTAGCTGTCAAATTTTTAACCTCAAGCATTATAAGAAATACATACCACATCATTTCATGCGAACCTGGCACACAGATTTAAGTTTCATGAGATGACATTTGTATTTGCTGTTGGTCTCACGTGCGTGTTTCCTGCCTTCCTTGCCATCCCGTGCCTGCCATTTCATTCCCTTAGCAATGTTGGTGCTAACGTGTGCACTGAGATCACACACGTCTGTTTGGGCCCAGGCTGGAGTTTGAATGGAATTGCACCAGGCATGTCTCTCTGATGCATGTGTCATTGGTGTCCAACGCAGAACTCAGTGTGGCTTATGGAAGACAGGAGACCTATGGATTTTTTAAGACATTGTTGTAGATATAAATTCTAATTTGGGTGAGAAATGCTGCCTTCAGCATAGGCTTTTCTCAATTTCCATTTTAAGGAGTAGTGTATGCCAGGAGCCATGAATTGAGTTAAAAATAAAAGGCTGCAAAAGCTTATTGCACTGCATTACTGTAATCCTACTAATGCCAGTGTGACTTAGCCACGTGCAGCCAGGGGTAACGTACTGACAAATTCTCAATTAAGACAAGCATTTCTGAGCTTTTAGTATATTAAAAGCCTTATCACTTTTAGCATGGAAGTAGCTTAGCAGCTAAGTATTTGGAGGGGATGAAGTAACACAAACTTTTATTTGATATTATGTATATATGGTGAAAAGTATGTTTAAATTCCCAGATATAAACTGGTAAGTCAATGAAAATTGTTCTTTTCAGTCTAACAGTCTTAAAACCCTGATCCAGTGTTGAATAAATATTAAAAAGCTAATAAATATTTTTGTTTATGGTTTTTTTGATGAACTTATGTGTACTGATGTTCAATGAATAATATGAAAATTTATAGTAGAATTCGTAAAACATACATTTACATGTATATAACAACTGGCCAACTTTACTAAGTCCCTTCTCATATTAGGTAATGTTCTGAATTTCAACCTGTTTCAGTCCACCTGTCCCCATTCTGTCACCGAGAAGATTTTCACTCCTGTTACCAATGATTGCATCATTGTCCATTTCAGAGGATACTCAGGACTCCTGTTTCTGCCATATCAGTCCTGTTGGTATTGTAATCAGTTTTAAAATCGTCCTTTCTTTTGGCTTCTTTGTCATCTTTGTTTTCTAGTTTTCTTTCTGTGTTTTACTGATAGTTCCTCAGTTCATCTTCAGTGTTCTCTACTTAAATTTTTATGTATACTTTTAAGTCTTTCAGAGAAATATCTATCGTCCTTAACTATTCCTGGAATTAAGGAGACTTTTAAATCTATTTCATCAGCCCAGTCATCTCTAGAAATACAGATTCATATATTTGTCAAACTGCCTCCTAAGTATAACTCCTATGTAAGTGTCCTGGAAACACATTGAACTCTATGTATCTGAAAACAGCTCTTTATTTCCCCTTGCCCTTTCCTTCAATTTGAGCAAATGTAGTTTTTCCATATAATATCTTAATTAGTATAGTTTTTCCTTCTGCCTCCCCCACCAATTATTGACAAAAAGAACATTTTTTCAGATATTAACTGTTTCCTGTTTATCCCCAGACCTTCATCTCCGTTTTGCCTATATCAGCTAGTGTAATCAAGAAAACAAAAATTGTTTTAGGTAGAAGATATTTAGTATAGGAAACTAGAAGCAATACTACTTTTGGAAGTCTGAGGAGGAAAGGTTGAAGAAAGTGCTTCCATTTAGCAAATCCAGAAAAGGGGGAGTCAGAGAAGTTGATGCCCCTGAACTCAATTGCTGCAGTCCGGAAGGCAGATGAAAGGGCTACGGGGAGGGACAAAAGGAGAGTGGGAAAGCCCTTGTCACCTTGACAAGATACGTATGTGCATAAAAGGCTCAACTGCATTGTAAGCCTTAAATTTTGCATGTATAAATATCAATAAAATGGGAAAAAAGGCTCTAACCTCATTTTAGATCTTGGTCTGTTTTGCACACACCCAGGAGCTTCATCAGATCACCTTCTGTACATTTAGAAGCTGTCTATCTGAGGTCTTTACCTGCCCACGGAGGCAGGACCAACAAGATATAATAAAAAATACAGTACATGCTTACATTTTTGTATTGATTGCAATAAAAGAGAATTACTGTTAATTCCACTCAAAATCCTGCTTTCCTTTTTCCACACTCATCCCATCATTCCTGTCTCTTCTGAAGCAGTTCTCGTAGTCCTCTGTCATAAGAGTCCTTAGTTATGCTGGTGTGGCTGCTTCGGTGTCCCAAATGACTCAGAATGTTTAGTTTTCATGCTCATTTCACCTCTGAGGTCAAGGCAGAGGGCCAGGTCTGGTGACTGAGGACACACTGCTATGTTTTTACGAGCCTGTCTTTTATCTTGGATGCTGCTTAGCAGCAGCATTCACTGATGTTTTAAAAATTGTGTCTCATAAAGACACTCATGAAAGAGGACATCAAGAACTGTTTCAGGAAGTGGTAGAAATAATGGAATACGTTTGTGAAGTGAAGGAGAGTATTTTGAGGGAGATTAATGGCAATCTCTTTTACTGTAATAAAAAATTTAAATATTCACTGTATATTTTATAACTTTTTCTAAGTGTTGGGAACAAAGGCCCCAGGAGCAACCTTCCACCACAGAGGAAAATAATGAGATTCCTTGTCCTAGAGGGACAGTTCTGACACTTTCTGTACGTTGTTGTTCAGAGCATGTACAGAGGGGCTGAGCGCCACATGGCTGTGGTCCACACTGTCAGTGTCCATTGATCAGCCCCTTCCCTTCCCTTTTTTACTTCCTTGCCTTCATTCCTGCTTCAGACCAACTCCAGAGTAAGCTACTCATGCTCAGATGATTGTGCACGGTTTAGGGCACAAGCTTCATGTATTGCCTCAGGAAGAGGGCAAAATTCTCTTTGTTTTCAGCCTTTCACATTTTATGAGAGCGCTTTTCTGTAACAGAACTTAAGCTGGAACCTCTGTGCCAAGAGCCCCTAGAAAGTGTTGTGTGGTCAGGCTCTGAGTGCTTGTGCCCTGAGGAATATTTATGTAGAAAGGCAAGGATGATCTTGAGTATCTTTGATCACATATTCATGACACTATAAACATATTCTAAAATGTAATATGTACTATATTCATATGGCCTTTGAGATTGTGTCTTACTCTGCTGAGGGCACAGTTCCATATTTCAGTAATAGACATGTAGATGATAACAGCTGTATCATGTATAATGCAGGAATCTGTTATACATAAATATACTATCTCTTAAAAAAGACAAGACATAATTAATTTCTCATAGATGTTAATTTCTCTACTAGCTTCCTCACAGTCTTACCAATCAGAATATTCTGTAAAATAAATACTATTCCATTTTCCTAGTTGCTAATCCTTAGAAGCTTTGGCATCTTGTCTTTCTAATTGAATTTTCCATTCCCAGATGCGCTGCTCCCCTCTTGCTGCCTGCACAGGCATTAGCTGACTTGGTTGTTTTCCCTAACTGGGCTCCCACCATAGCATAGGATATATGCTCTTTCTGCTGTTCCTAATGAGGATAAATGTTTTCTTACAATCAGCTCTTACTATCATTTCATACTTTAACTCAAGGGTCATTTCTTCATTAAGCTGCCTCTGACCTTGTGATTTCTCCACAGTCCATTGTTGTGTGTACACACTCACTCATATGTGAAGATACATACATGCGGAAAGCCTTTGTAGGTATGATTTCACAGTGTTTCCATTACATAACTTGTCGTTGACTGATTGTGCTCTCCTTGTTAAAACTCTGTGTGTTTTGTTGCTATGATCATATTTGCTTCTTTTTTGGCTGTTATACACCCAGCAATCAGTATAATGTCTAGCAAATACACGAATCTCAAAATAATTAAGTGAATTAAGGCAAAGAATTGCTTATGAAGTTACTTATAAGGATTGCCGAAATTCACCTAAACACTGTTTATTATGATATTGTGTTATATTTTTCTTCAAGTTCTTCTTCTCTCCAAGCAATGCTCATCCAAATTTTCATCATTTCCATGAAGGACATGTTTATAAAGCGGTACTTTGTTGCACACCCAATTTCTGTTTCATCTTGTGTCAGGCCAGGTTATAACATGTTATAATATGAAAGAGATACAGTGAATATTGAATGAATTCAATCTTGCTTTGTTCTTCATTCTATACTGTAGGATGAATTTTCTATACTTTCACTACTGTACAATCATGTACTTGTACAATGGACATGTACAATCATGTGTTCCATAATAACAGGAGTAAATCCTGAAAAATATGTTATTAATCAATTCTGTGTCTTGCTAATAATGCCTGAGTGTGTTAATACAAACCAGATAGTGTATCCTACTTCACACCTGGGATATGTTTTGTATTCTGCATGTGATTTGCAGCTTATTGTTGACTACAGTGTTTCTAGTTGGCACAGAACTGTGTGAAAAATGTACATTTAATAGTGTGTACATGTACAGTAGTGTGTTTAGTAATTTAGTGTTTATGCTTTTGAAGAAGGCATTTCTTATATAATCATTGAATACCTTTTGGCTTGGGAAATAGATGCATAATTTGTTGGTTTTGAGTATATGTCATTCTGATTACTTATACTTTTGATTTTTAACTCAGTTGACTAAATTGGTGTAATTTTAAAGTTACATATGTTTGTGCTTAGACTAATAGAATATGTAAGTTGTATGACTCAATAGATTTGGGCATTTTAAGGTAATTTACATGATTAGATAAAAGGATACTTCAGAAATAGATGACAGCCATGATTAGATAAAAGGATACTTCAGAAACAGGAGACAACCATAATTTCAGAATGATACTGAGTTGAAGATGTAATTCTGAATTTCTATATTTGTGGGAGAATTTGATTTAATCTTTATTAAAATTTTGCTAATAAAATGCCATGTAAGTACACTAATTTTTTGTTATTTTAAACTTTCATTTTGAATACAGTAGTCCCCCATTCGTAACATATATTACAAGGCTTCTAGTGAGCCCTTGAAGCGTATTGTACTGTGTTCCGTACACTGAGTGTGCTGTGTTTTGCCTATACATATACACATACATACATAGGTGCATGATAAAATAACTAACTTAGGCATAGTTAGAGACCAGCAAGAGCTAAAAAAGAGCTAAAATAATAGTAACATATTGCAGTAAGAGCTATGAATGTGGTCTCAAAATATTTACTGTAAATCTCAGCAAACTCCTCAACATATGACATTTTATCATTAATGAGAACTTCTACTTTTTAATTTAAAGGATGCTCTTGTGCTTTCTATTTTCCATATATGAGTTGCCAACATCTTAGGCCATTTCTAAGTAAGTTAGGGTATCTTGAACACAATACTGTGCCACTCTGGCAGCCTTTTGATAACTGAGACTACTACTAGGTGCCTAATTAGTGGGTTGTGTATACAGGTGTGGAGATAGGGATGATTCATGCCCCTGGAAGGACAGAGTGGGACAGTGAGAAATTTCATCCTGTTACTCATAATGGTGCACAATTTGAAATGTATGAGTTGTTTCTGGAATTTTCATTTAGTATTTTTGGGTCACTGTTGACTGATGAAGTAATTGAAACAATGACAAATGAAACTGCGGCTGTGGAGCAGGGAAGTCTTGCTGTATTTTATATTGTTTATTCTCATGGTATCAATATCTAAGAAAATTCAGCAAGATACAATGTGGTTTATCTTTTCCTTCTTTATCAAAATTTAAGGCTTAGTACGTAAAGCAATAGACAACTGATATCTGTAGTTCCCCTGTGCTCCCCTCTATGGATAATCTGGTGTAGAAATAGAAGTATTTTCATCAACCTTGGATCTGTCCCTTATTTTAAAAACTTACCTACTGGAAAAGACACCTGAGTATTTATTGCATGTAGCTTTCTGTATTTAAGCATCTACAAGGTAGTCATAGAAGAATATCCTCCCAGTTTTAGCGTTAAAATTTCTTAGACAAACAGCATAAAGCATTATTGAATAAAATGATAAATTAGACTTCTCAGAAATTGAAAGCTGCTTATTATGAAGACACCATTTAGAAAATAAATAGAAATTTATAGTCTTGAGAAAATATATGTACTAAGTGCATTTTAGAGTTTTTATTAGAGTATTTAAAACATTTCTTAAAAACTTAATAGCTTTAGTTTTTCTTATTATTCTTTTTTCTCCAACAGTTATTATTTTTATAAGTTTGTACTTGTAATATACAATACATACATACTGCAATTTTACCCCTCCTCCTTCCCTCTTTCCCTCTCCCTATGTCCCCTGTCCCTTTTCACAGATCCATCTCCCTGCTTTCTACCATCTGTCTTATTTGCATATATTAATTATTTATATTTCGAAGATTCTCATATTAGAGAAACTATGTGATACTTAATCTTGTTGGTATCATTCACTTCACTAAGCATAATAGTCTCAAGGTGCATCCATTTTCCTACAGATGATTCAAATTTATCTCTCTGTATGGCAGACTAGTACTCTGTTGTGTAGATATACCACATTTTCTTTGTCCATTAATTGCTTGATAGGCATATCAGCATCTTTTATGATTTCACTGTTTTGAGTTGTGCTTGTGTAAACATGTGTGTGCTAATAGATAACAACTGGGATTATGTCAAATTAAAAATCTTCTGCACAGCAAAGGAAGGAGTCAGCAGAGTGAAGAGAAAACTGGTGAAATGGGAAGTTTTTTTTTTTTTTTTTTTTTTACCGCCTGTTCCTTAGACAGAGGGCTGATATCTAGAATATAAAAAAACTGAAAAAGTATATCTCCAAAATAAAAGACATATTTTAAAAATGGGCAATTGAAATGAATAGATAATTCTCAGAAAAAGTACAAATGGCCAACAAATACATGAAAAAAATGCTCAACATCTTTAACCATTGGAGAAATGCAACTCAAAAGTGCACAGAGGTTCCATCTTACCTCAGTGAGAGTGGCTTTTTCAAGAACTCAAAAAGTAATAGATGTTAGCAAGCTGCGGTGAAAAAAGATCCAGTCTTCATTGCTGTTGGGACTGCAAACTGTTACAACCATTGCAGATTCCTCAAAAAACTTAAAGTAGATGTTCTGGTTGACCTAGATATTCTCTTCTGAGTATCTTTCCAAAAGATTTAAAAGCATAGCTAAGCCAGAAACCATAACTTCTCTGTATAAGTCTGTGATCCTTCTCAAATTAATTCTTGAGAATTGTGAGAGACAAATTTAAAGGTGTTCCCCCCCCCCCCCAGGTATCTAGATATTCCATTACTTTTTAAAATTAGTCCATTTCTCATTGGATTACTTTGGTGTCTTTGTCTTTGTCTTTGTGGTTGGCTCTTGAGTGTCCTTCCACAAACCCCATATAGTTGGATGTTTAAAATACCTTGTGCTATTGGGAGTTTGGGCCTAGTGGAGGAGGAAGGCACGGAGACTTGACCCAGAAGGAGTGGATTACTGATAGAAGACCTGGAAGGGTAGCTCTGCCCTTCATTCCTGACTTGGCTTTCCATCTCCCGTGCCCTAAACACCTCTCTTGTGACGGCTCTCCCATGTGCCTCCACCCTTGCCTGCTGCCCCTCAATGGACTGTATGAGACCTTCTGAAACTGTAAGTTAAAATAAATTTTTCCTACCTTACATTGTGGATATTGGGTATTCTGCCCGAGCAATGAGAACGTAACTAAGATGTCATGTAACAGTATACATTCGGGACTCTTAATTCTATTCCACTGATTTGTTTGGCTATCTATATGCTAATACCACTGTGCCTTGATTAGTGTAACTTTTATAGTGATTTTTACAATTAGGTAAATACTTTGATTTTGTTCTTATTTTCAAAATGATTTTGGCAGTTCCAACAGATTTTACAAAGAACTTTTTCAATCACTACAGACAGGAAACTTCTGTGTTCTTCATGGAGTTCTGATTTTGTGCAGTGGTTGGAAGGTGCCTCCACACTAGAGCCCACAGGATGTGGGACTCACCTGTGGGGTTTTCTACCATTCATGAATCATAACTGTGCTACCTGTTGTTGAATAGCTACTATCCAATGCTTCATGTATTTTGCTTATTTTTATGGTTGCTTGTGATACAAATACCATGTGCAAATTTAACGAAGAATCACTGATGAAATTTAAGAGACTATTATGTAGCCAGTGTGACTGTCCTTGTATTATGGTGATGATGTTCAGATGGGGACATTAGAATGATGAGGATATACTACTGTGCAAACAAGAAAAGCTGTTTGAAATGAATTTTTAAAGCAAAGAAATTTTTGTTGAATAAATTAATATTGTTTTTAATAGTTGTTAGGATTTTGTTTGTCTTCTGACCTTTCAGATAGGTCAAGTTAATTGAATCATTTCTTTCAAACCTATTTAACTAATTATATGCAGGTAGATAATTTTATTACTTTTGGGAAACCTTGAAAATTTGTGATAATTCTGACTAAATGTCTAATTTGAATGTGTTTTGTGTTGATGCTCTGCTTTTCTTGTAGGTATTTACCACCAACTATAATGCTGATATGTATGTTGAGTGTCCCCCAAAAGCCTCATGCATTTGGAACTTTGTGTTATTGGGCAGAAGGGCTTGGCTTTCAGGGCCAGATGCTTAGAGTTTGACCTAAGACCTAAGAAAGATTGTGTCACCTTGTCGAGACTAGGGATTGCTTAGGGCAGAGCTTTCAGGTGTGTGTTGACTTGTGGGCTAGAAAGTGAGGGACTCACTAGGGTGTGGCAGGCTCAACTGGGGCTTAAAGAAATGAAAGGAAGGAAGAAGAAATATTGTTACAGCTTTTTCTTAGGAAAACTCTAGCTTTGCCTATCTCTAGACATTGGCTTGGCTCCTGTTTCACTTGGCTACTTTCTGCAATGCCCTCAGGAGCTGTCCAGCCTCTGGGTCTGTCACGTACCTTCAGTGTTGCTGGATGCTTATGAATGGACTGTGTGGGACCTTCTGCAAATGTGAGCTAAATAAATCTTTTTTCCCTTAAGTTGTGAATGTTGGGTATGCTGTCACAGCCACAGAAAGTAGCTAAGACATACACAAAGTTATTCATGAGTGATTTTACCAGTTGGAGTATTTCTTGGATGGCCCTAACTTCCATACACTATTAAGCAATATTAAAAACCTTTTCTTCCATTGCATTTATATATAATTTTGTGTTCCTTTGCATCCAAGTGTTCCAGGAAAAAAGGAATTTTCCAGTGAAAAAATAGGTTTAGGAAAAATTTGAGAGTAAAATAAGTAAGCCCTTTAGACTGAAATAAATAGGACCCTATGATCTATGAACTCCTTAAATTTAATGTTAGGGTAAGGAATAAGACAGTAGAGAGAGCACATTCAGACTTTAATTAATTGGTTTTACGGCATTGATTGAATTCCTACTGTATCTCATTTGGCATGCCAATAATCTGGGGATAAAAGATTACCAACACGGGATTTCTTTCCTTAGGAAGGTCATAGTCTGATAGAAGAAATAAAAATACACCCAACCAACTATAACACGTTATGCTTTAATACTTTTTTATTGGTATATTTGATGTACTAAAGGTAAACAGATGACTGAGTACCTATCTGTGAAAATTCCAGATATATGTAACATTTGTCCTTTACAGTAAAAATTATTTTTCCAGTGAGAGAGAGATGTGAAAAACAGCTCATATGGAGGAATGGAGAGAAGATAGATAGAAGGTGCAGAATCAAAGTCTGTTTAGAGAAGAGGAAATAGTTTGTTATGAGTGAATTTAAGGAATATATTGAGGGAAACATGGAGGATGGTCTTAAAGCTGAACTGTAACTAGGTTTAATTGGTTTTATATATAAATATGTTTAGATTTTATCTTTTAGGTTGCTGAAGATCATTAGGAATTTCTAACAGGAGAATAAAAAGAACAGATTTGTATTTTCATTATGTAACTCAAGAGGTAGAATAGATTGGGGAAGTTTATTCAGTAGAATAATCAAGAAGGTAGAACAGGACACATGGAGAAATAAAGAGGGCATGGGGTAGATGTAGGAGACAGTTTGAAAATTATTATCTCTTACTGCATAAGAAATCACTTTTGAGTTTATGATTAAACAACAGAAATTCAAGAGGAGCTTTGCTGGTACTTCTGGCATGCATTTTCATTGAGATTGCAATTACATGCCATCCATGAAAGCAGGCATTTGAAGGCTTAACTAAGGCTCATTCATTTGGCAGGAAAGTCAGTACTGGAACTTGGTAGGAGGCCTCAGTTCTTTACCCTAAGGAAATATCTTTAGTTACTTGAATTTTTCTCAACACTTTGCTGACCTGCTTCCTGCAGAGTGAATGATGAAAGAGAAAGAAGGTATGATCACTAATCATGATCTTTTAGTTTGACTGGATTAATAAATGCCCCAGGCGTTAGTAAAGCACACTTCTGAGTGTGTTTGGTGGATCACAGGGGTGTAACCTTGGGTACCATATATGATCTCTATCCCTTACTCTCTCGACACTATTTTCTTGCCCTGCTTCCCACTGCCCATGAATTAAGTAGTTTTGCTCTACTGTGTCCTTCCACATGACGTTCCTGTTTTGGAGTCAGCTGACCATGGGCTGAATCCTTTGAAATTGTGAGCCAAATAAACCTCTCCTCCTTTAAGTTACAGATGTCAGATTGGGTCTAGGTGATGGGAAGGTTGACTACTACAGAAACCTCCTATGACCTGGCCTCAGAATTCGTATCTGAGGTTTTTACTATGTTCTGTTCATACCATGGTTGAGCCCTATTTATTGTGGCAATGGAATACATAGAAGTAAGAATTCCGTGGCTGAAGTTCATGGTGGGGGGGGTGGTCTTGGAGGTGGTTCCCACATCTTTATCATGGTCATGCCAGTCTCCTTTATATGAATCAGTTTATAGTTCTTTCATAAAGGCAGGGATTGCGGCTCACAATGGCAATTGCTCTTCTTGCACTGTCTCATTCACGCAAGCGTAGAAATGCTCTATAACTGCCAGCAGGTGAGATGCGTGCAGTGAATACAGCTATTGTCTGGGCTTCAGACTGTGAGGAGAATTGTGCTGGCTGCTGTTGTAGCAAAGTATGTTAACCCGGGATGTGTAGGAAGTGGAAAGTTGGAGAGAGGGGCCTTTTAAGTATTGCCCAAATGACCGCTCTTTCTCTGGGGGAAAATATATGCTATTCTGATTTTTTGCTGAGGTGAATGAAGAATGAGTTAAAACATGAATTGGTACAAATACGCTTCTCATGTGGCAGATGTATTTAATAACCAAGTAACAAGTGCTGCAGTGTTTGTGCTTTTCTTTTGCTCTCCTACCATATGTATATAATCTGTTTAAAATTATTTGAAAATCATTTTACCTCCATGTTTTCAAATTCTCATTGAAAGTATCTCATGAACTCCAAATTGTTTGAACAGAGAAATAGTGAATCAGATAAAAAATTATCTTCAAAATAGAACCCTTGTTCTAGAGACATTTCATAATAGTTATATGCAAACCAGACTAAATGATTGAGGTCATGCATCCTGTAATAAAAATATTAATAGGCTTTTAGCCACATTGAAATGTGAGTTGTCCAGATGCTTTCAAACCTAATTGTAATGGTATTGGGTTCATATTCTGAATTGGCAGTGTACTGCAATTATTTTTTTAAGCCAGAGCATTTAATTGATTTGAGGATTGTTCCTGTGTTTGATATTTGGAGGAGACTGACAAATACTGCTTGTCCAGAATAACATTTTAATGCAGACTCTTGTGATAGAGTGTCCTGGGATGCCAAATGCTGCTCTTAGTTATTTTCCACAAGAGATCCTAATTGTATTTCCATCAATAAATTTACTTCACATTTTTTGATTAAGGTTTGTTTGTTTTCTGTCATGCAGTTGAAAAATGGACTTTCTTGACATATTGTAAAATTATTTCACTGTTTAGTGTTTCTACAGAGAGGTTGTAACATAAAGCAATTTCAGTCTTCACTGACGTGTTGGCCAGTGAAGGTCAGAATACATGTATACACCTTTTTCAATGAACATAAATGCCAAAATGAAAATCATAATGGTAGTAATGATAGATTTACTTAGCATTATAAAAATATGTGCTAAGTCAAGGTAGGGAAATGAGTTTCAGCTTTAAATTCATTGTTCATATGCTATTTTGAGTAAACCATTTAAGGTGTTTATTTCAGGGCCATCCTAAAATATCTTGGGCTAATAAAATGTACTTTATTATTACTATGATTAAGTGAGCTAATATATGAGAGGATTCTAGTATAGAGTCTAAAAATACAAATACTCAGTAAATGTTATTTATTATTATTTCTGAATTTCCTTTCTTCTTGACTCCTAGTTATAAAGAATACTATATTAAATAATATGTGAAAATTAAAAAAAAATACATTGTAACAAGAAAACATTGTTGTATAATTATGTGCCAACTTATTTTAGTTTTTGCTAATGTATATAGTTTGCTAGGGACTAAATGAAGCTTACCTATTTGATACCTTTGAATAATTTTAAGGTTATCTTACAAATGATAGAAATGCTTATTACCCTGATCCAAATATTACACATTTTATATAGACATTTTAACATTGCATTTTACCCATAAGTATGTAAATTTTTTTTGGACTCACGGCAATCCTCCTGCCTCAGCCTTTTGAGTGCTGGGATTACAGGCATGTGCTATGGTGCCAAGCTTATGTGGTGCTGGGGAATTGAACACAGGGCCCTGTACTTGCTAGGCAAGTGCTTTAACCACTTTCCTATTCCTCCAGCTCTATAAATTATTTTGTATTGATTAAAAATAAAAGGATATATTAAAATTTGTAGATGAAAATATATTGACATGGAAAGATGTCAATAATACACTTTCAAGTGGAAAATATAAGTTACAACAAAATATATCCAAAATAAATTACCTTTAGAGGTAGTTTACAATATATGTGCAAAAATGACCATACATGCACAGAACATTGGAAAGATACCCAGTTAAATGCTGACAGTTAAAAATAGAATTACCTATTTTAGGGGGGAAAAAAACTTTTTTTTTGAGTCAGGGTCTCACTTTGTAGCCCAGGCAGGCCTTGGGCACTAATGCTCCTCCCTTAGTCTCCTGAGTTCTGGGATTATAGGTGTGCATAACCATGCCTGGCTTTATGTGGTGCTAGGAAATCAAAACCAGGGCCTTGTACTTGCAAAGAATATATGAAATAGAAAAGAGGGTGTGGAGCAATTGGTCATACTTCAATGACACAGCCCATGTCCAGCATCAAAGAACACCTGTTAGATGGAACACAATATGAGCTGTATTTCTCCAGTACTGACCAATATGGTGAGCTACGCAGAGGAAAATGGTTTGGTACACAACTAAAGGTTAGCTGACACATGGTTGAAATGTTTTTTTTAATTTACATTAAGATGTCACTTTTAAAATTAGCATTATGCAGAATGAGATTCAGAGTTTGTAGTCATGCCTTTCTCGTGAAGATCTAAAGCTGAGCCATTTATTTCTCCCACTGTAAGCACGTGATGTTAGTGATCAGAAATCACTGACTTAATTTTCTTTGAGTAAGGGCTCTTGCATCAGTAGTCATCAAGAATTTTTGTTTTGATTTCGCCGATAAAAAGGAAAAGTGGGAAGAAGAACAAAAAGCAGAAAGATGAATAAAACTTAGAATGTGTTAAAAAATCTTCATAACAGAAAACTATTTGTTATCATTGTGTTTAAATTTCTATAATTTGTGTTTTTAGATAGAGCACACTTTTGTTTTCAAATTAAACAGCAAACACAGAATAATGGAATGTAAAATTGATTTCATTTATCAGCTTAACTGGGAAGTATTAGAGATGCCAGATTGATGTATAACATCTAATCAAAGAAAAAGCACCCAGTTGCCTACTTCAGTGCCTCATGTGATAACAAATACTACATCCATGCTAAATTTCTTTGATGTTCCAGAGCAACAGCGGTTCTCCAGTGACTTCATTATGGTCTTGTTAATGTGTGTTTTTTTTTTCTCAAGGGGAGTTTGGGAAGCAAATTATAACTCTTATGAATACTAGAATTTCAGGGATAAAATCCCAAATATCATATTATTTTGATATTATAAATAGTTTTATGCATAAAATGAAGTAGATGAGGTTTACAATAATATCTAGGACTTAGGGGCTTTTTCAGTTTGATAATCTATGAGCCTTCTAACCTCAGTTTGGGGACATATTTGTTATTTACTTTTTTCTTGTAATTCATTTCAAGTGAGAAAGACTCTCAGCTTACGCATTCAGAGTTTCTCGAGTGTAATTGCTTGTGTTGTGTTTATGACTCTAGTGATAACTCTAAATGTGAAAATTGTAACTCTCGTGGTACTTCCTTTAGACCTAGCACTGTGAACTAAATAGAGAATGGTTGCTGCATGCTTTTGAAAACTTTTCTAATAATTTTGTAGTTGATATTTATTTGGAGATCACCTTTCCCCCCATTTTTAGTAGTATATACATGCAATACACAATGGTTACATTGAGCTGAGAGTGGTGTGCACATACATATCATGTCAGCTTCATAACAAAAATCAACTCTTAAAACAGGTACACGTTTTTGCTCTGTCTGGAGCATGTTTATTACTTCTTAAGTCCATGGCAAATTTTCGTTCTTTGGTGTTATTCTATATTCTTCAAGAAGCGGAATCAATTTGATTTACATCTGTTGACTGATAGACACACATGTAGACATGGAAGTTTGCTCTAAGGAGTTGGTGAGAAGGTATGGGATCCTCAGGCAGCCAGCTGCACATGCTATCGTTCCAGCCTGAAAAGAGAAGGCCTGAGACCAAGGAGCACTGAGCAGGTAAGTTCAGTCTGAGGGAATCTGAGGCAGAGGCTGATATTCCAATGCAGAGGTCAGGTGAGAGAGCAGATTGTCTCTGTTCTGTACTTCTGTTGTGTTCCTGCCTGCAAGGGATTGGAAAAGGCCCATTTGCATTGGGAATGGCAGTCTGCTTCACTAAGTCCGATTAACTTAAATATAAATTTCATCCAGAAACAGCCTCATAGACACGCATAGAATAATATTTAATCAAATACCTAGACAACCACTGACCTACTCAAGTTGACAAAAAGTAACTGTACCACTATCCAAGAGTTACCTAAAGGTTACCTATGTTTTCAAGTCTTTCCTGAGCATTCTAGGTTACATTTTCCCCCATTTTATTGATATGTATAAGTGCAATACATAAATTTTACATCGATCTTGAATATTTTTGTGCACATACATATCTTGAATATTTTGTGCACATACATATCGTGGCAAAGTTACAAATCCTTCCCTTCTCCCTTCTCGACCCTCCCTTTCCTTCTCCCTCCCCTGCAGTTCCCATTATTCCCCACAGTAAGTTCTATGAAATAATTGTGATCTGGGGTTCTCCTGTCAGAGAAACCATTCGATATTTCACCTTCTGTTTCTGACTCACTTCACTAAGCATGATAGTCTCAAGTTGCCTCCATGTACCTACACAAATCTCCAACCTATCTGTCTTTATAGATGAGTAGTATTCCATTGTGTATAAATACCACAGTTTGTGTATACATTGGTCAGTTGATGGGTATTTGGGTGTCTTTCACATTTTAGCTATTGTTAGTTATGCTGCTATGAATATGGGCATACATGTATCTCTGTTGTATGTTGTTTTTAACTCTTTTGGGAATATTCCCAGAAGAGGTATCACTGGATCAGAGATATTTATTTCCAGTCTTTAGAGAGACTTCCATACTGCTTTCCATAGTGGTTGTACCAATTTACATTCCCACCTGCAGTGCAGGAGGGTTCGTTTTTCCCGACAGTCTCGCCAGCACTGATTGCTGTTTGTGTTCTTGATGGATGCCATTCTCTCTGGAGTTAGATGGTATCTTAGTGATGTTTTGATTTGCATTTCCCTTATGATGAAGGATATTGTCCATCTTTTCATGTATTTGTTGGCCATTTGAAATTCTTCATCCGATAACTGCCTATTCATTTCTTTTGGCCATTTTTCAATAGGATCTTTGATTTTGAGGGACTTAACTTTTTTTCGGTTTCCTGTTTATTCTGGTTATGAGTCTCCTATCTGAGGTATTGGTGGTGAATATTTTTTCCTAGTCTGTGGGTTCTCTTTTAACACTGTTGATAATTTCCTTTGCCATAAAGAAACTTTTTAATTTGATTTAATCTCATTTGTTAATTCTGGGGACTATTTCTTTTGCTTCTGATGTCTTATTAAGAAAGTCTTTGCCTACACCCATGTCTTTTAGATGATGTCTTATTAAGAAAGTTTTTGCCTACACCCATGTCTTTTAGATATTTGCCTAATTTGTCTTCCAGAAGGTTCAGTGTTTCACTTTTAATATCTAGGTCCTTGAGTCACTTTGATTTGCTGTTGGTGCATGGTGACAGGAGTGTGTCTATATTCATTCTTCTGCAGGTGGATATCCAGTTTTTCCAGCACCATTTGTTGAAGAGGCTGTCCTTTTCCAATGTATGCTTTTTGCTCCTTAATTGAAGACTAAGTATTTGAGGGTTTTTGAGTGTGTCTCTGCATCCTCAATTCTGTTCCACTTGGTCTACCTGTCTATTTTTGTGCCAGTACCATGTAGTTTTTACAGCTATTGCTCTAGAGTATAACTTGATGTCTGGAATTGTAATGCTTCCTGCCTTAGTCTTGTTACTTAAGATTGCTTTGGCCATTCTATATCTCTTTTGGTACCATATGAATTTATGGATTATTTTTTCAGTTAGTCATTGTTATCATTAGTCATTGTATTATATTTTGAAGTCTGGTATTGTGATTCTTTCATCTTTACCCTTTTTACTTAGGATTTTTTAGAAATTCTGGGTCTTTTCTGTTTTGATATGAATTTTAAAGTTGTTTTTTCTTGTTCTGTGAAGAATTTTGTTGGTATTTTGGTTGCTATTGTATTAAATCTGTATAGCAGCTTTCGAAGTATGGTGATTTTGACAATATTAGTCCTTCTTATGCAGGAACATAAGATGACTTTCCATTTTCAAAAGTCCTCTTTAATCTCTTTTTTCAGGCTTCTGCTGTTTTCTCTGTTTGGGCCTTTTGCTTTTTTGGTAAGGTTTATTTCTAAGTATTTGTTGTTGTTGTTGTTGCTACTATTGTGAAAGGGGGTGTTTTCCTGATCTTTCTTCCCTTGGTCCTTCTGCTATTATTTTCTTCAGAGTGTTTATCACCAATGGGTGTTGGTTTTCATCAAATGCTTTTTCTGCATCTATTGAGATGATCATATGATTTTTGCCTTTGCTCCTGTTAATGTGATTTATTACATTCATTGATTTGTATATGTTGAACCATACCTGCGTTTCTGGTATGAAGCCCACATAATCATAGTGTATAATCTTCTTTATAATTTACTGCATTCTGTTAGCAAAAATTCTATTGAGTATTTTTGCATCTATATTCATTAGAAATATTGGCCTGCAGTTTTTTTTTTTTTTGTATGTGTGTGTCTGTGTGTGTGTGTTGTTGGGGCTTTGTTTGGGTCTGGGATTAAAATTATTCTACCTTTGAGGAATGATTTTGGTAACTTTCTTTCTTTTTCAGTTTTTTGAAAGAATTTGCTGAGTGTGGCAATTAAATTTTCCCTGAACTTCTTTTAGAATTCTGCTGGGAATCCATCAGGTTCTGTGCTTTTCTTAGTTGGAAATGTTTTTATTACTTCTTCAATTTCCTCAATGAATATTGGCTTAATTGGAGTATAATTTTTTGAAATAACTTCTTATAATCCTTTGGCTTTCCATATGGTCTGTTGAAATTTCACCTTGTTCATTTCTAATTGTATTCCTTCTTTTTTGAGTTTAGCTAGGGGTTTATTGATCTTGTTTTCAAATATCAAACTTCCTGTGTCATTTAGTTTTTGTATTTTTTCAATTTGAATTTATTTGATTTCCGCTTTGATTTTTAAATTTCTTTCCTTTTGTTAGTTTTGGGTTTGGCATGTTTCTGTTTTCTAGGGCCGTGAGTAGTATCATTGTTCATTTGTGATTGCTTGGTTAT
Source organism: Ctenodactylus gundi (assembly GCA_004027205.1). Taxonomy (NCBI): domain Eukaryota; kingdom Metazoa; phylum Chordata; class Mammalia; order Rodentia; family Ctenodactylidae; genus Ctenodactylus; species Ctenodactylus gundi. Next base: position 152,174 of record PVKB01003810.1, read on the forward strand.
TTTGATGTGTGCATTTGTGGAAATGAATTTCCCTCTTAACACTGCCTTCATTGTGTCCAAAGGTTGTATTGTGATGTGCTTCCATTTGTCTCTATGAACTTTTTGATTTCTTCTATAACCCATTGTTTGTTTAGAAGAGTAATGTTTAGCCTCTATTTGTTTTGTTTGTTTTGATTTCTAGTTTCATTCCACCGTGATCTGTCAGAGTATATGGTATATTATTTTTTTTTAATCTGTTTAAGCTTGTTTTGTGGCATAGAATATGGTCTGTTTTGGAGAATGTTCCATGAGCAGCTGAGAAGAATGTGTATTCTATTGTTTTTGGATTAAGAACTCTGTAGAAGTCTGTCAGATCCATTTCTTCCATGATGTTGTTCAGATCTGCTGTGTTTTTGTTCATTTTTTGTCTAGTTAACCTGCCTTCTCAGGGAGAGGAGTATAAAAGTCTCTCATTATTATTGATTTGGGTTCTACCTGTTTTTATTTTTAAATCCAGTAGCTTTTGTTTTCTGTAGTTGGATACATAATTGTTTGGTGATGATTATGATTGTTTATGATTGTTAGATACTCCTGATGGATTATTCCTGAGAATGAAGTGACCTTCTTTGTCTCTTTTGACCAGTGTTGTTTGAAAGTTCACTTTGTCAACATAGAATATCACTACCCCTGCTTGTTTTTATCCCCTTGTTGAGTAAGATATAGAACTCCATCCTTTTGCCTTCAGTCTATGATTATCTTTCTATATACAGTGCATTTCTTAAAAGCAACATATAATTGGATAGTATTTTTATATCCGGTTAGCCAATCTATATTTTTTGATTGGTAAGTTGAGACTGTTGACAGTAAGAGTCATAACTGATGTGTGAGTATTGAGTCCTGCCGTTTTTCCAGTGCTATGAATGCTGATTTATTTTGTTTACTTGGTTTTTAGATGTTCTTTCTGTTCAAGGTAAACCTGCCACTGACTTCTTTGTTGCGTTTTGTTCTCTGTATCCCTATTTAGAAGACCCTTAAGAATTTTTTGTAGTATAGTACTGATTTGGTTGTCCTAAATTTCTTTAAGATTTCTTTGTCGTGGAAGGTATTTATTTCATTGTCAATTTTAAATTATAGTTTTGCGGGTACAGAAGTCTTAGTTGATAGTCGTTTTCTTTTAGGACTCTGAGGACCTCACTCTTCTAGCTCTCAGAGTTGGTGTTGAGAAGTATGCTATTACCTTACTGGTTTGTCCTGGTGTATTACTTGCTATTTGTCTCTAACAGCTTTTAGGTTCTCTTTGCGCTGGATGCCTGTGACTTTTATTGTGATGTGTCTTGGGGAACTTCTGATTTGGTCACATCTAGTTGGTTTACAATATTTCTGTCACTTGTGTCTGTTTATGTATGGGAAGTTTTCTATTATAAATTCAGTGAATAACTTTCTTAATCCTTTAGTTTGGATTTCCATTTTTTTTGTATTCCTGTAATTCTGCAGTTAAGTTTTCTTTGAATCAGCTATACCCTGTTGGAACCCATTTTCTTGTTGATGTACCATTATTTGAACATTGTTAAGAATGTGGTCTGTTATTTCTGCCCTGTCTTTAAGATCTGATGTTCTCTCTTCAGTTTGAGTCATTCTGTTCCTCACACTTTCCAAAGAGGATTTTTATATCCTGAGGCTCTTACTTTATCTTTTCATATTTTTGGAGTTCTTTGGTGAATTTGTTATTCATTTTCTTCATCTCTATAGAATTCAGTAGCTCTGCTAGCTTTTCATGAATTTCTCCTTCAAGTTCTATAGCTAAATATTTTAAATACTCGTTACGTATCTTGTGCAAATTCTTGTTTGAGTCTGTCTTGTCTATCTTCCAGTAGATTATTTCATTTGGAAGTTTAGGAATGTTGGATCTTCCTCTTCTGGTTCAATTTGGGTCTTCCTTGGTGGACTGGGAGCTTTCCAAGACATCCTAAACCATGTTTCCTTATCTTGCTAACGAGTGTTTGTTTAGATTGCAGTGGTAGTCTTTAGATAGTCTCTGTTTTCTAGTAATGGAGAGTGTTGTCCCTTGGTTGTGCAATAGGCCATCTGGAATACTGGGGAGGGGTTCCCTGTTAGTGCCCACCTTCACATTTTTGGACCTATCTGTTGCTGATGGCCCACCTTGGAAAGGTTTTTCTACTGTGGCTGCAGCTGCCAGTCCCTGCACCCTCTGGCCTTCAGGTGGAGCATGCAGAGGGACAGGGCAGCGCAGGCACATAGAACACAAGGGGGAAAGCACGGGGTGTAAGAAGAGCTGAAGGGTACCCCTTCCTTTGCAGTGCTAGCTTAAGCCCCGACAGCACTGGGCTGTGGTGTGGGTGGAGTGCCTGGCTGCTCAGTGCCTGGCCTAGCTCCAAGTGGTTCCAGGCTGCAGTGGGACAACTCCTCTCCCTTTCTCAAGAAAATGCTGTGTTCTTTTTGTGTTCTTGCCAACTGCCGGCTGCAGTATGGTATGTGGCGGGAGTGATAGGGTAAAGGGTTCTTCCTCCATTTCTCTCTTTTATGTCTTCTGTGGCATGGTTTTTAATACTATTGCTACTCGGCTTGCTTGATTCCACAACACCCTTGTGCCTTCTCCTTGGGAGAGGACAGCCAGCTCCTCAGGCCTGTTCCAATTCTCAGTGCCCTGAGGGTGAAAAGATCCTGCTGTCTTGAATCTTTTGTTCTAAGATTCACCTGAAAGTGCACTACAGAGTTTGTCTCTGTCACCCTCAAGCCCTTTGTAGCAGTGAGGAGGACCCACCACTCAGGGATTTTCCACTTTTCCCCTCATTTTATTGATATGTATAAATGAAATAGATAAAGCTTATATTGATCTTGAATATTTTGTGCATACACATATTGTGGCAAAATTACAAATCTTTCCCTTCTCCTTTTCGACCCTTCCACTCCCTTCTTCTCTCCAGTACCCATTAGTGCCTACAATAAGTTCTATGAAATATTTGTGATCTGGGTTTCTCATATTAAAGAAACTATTTGATATTTTAACCTACCTTTGATTTTACCTCTTATCCTTGAATATTGTTGTAGTCCCAAGATGTATTTTCCTCTAGCTATCTGCATTGCTAGTTGATGTCTTTGGAAGCAGCCTTCCAGGAGTTCCTACTCAGATGCCATCTTGAGTGCTTCTCCCAGTTACTACCTTTGATAATAATATTATATGGCCAAGATAATGATGTATACTTCCCCCATATATATGAGATACACAATGATTTCATTGAGATTGAGAATTATATCATGTCAACTTCACAGTCCCTTGCCCTCCCCCTTTCTGGCCTAGAAGGGCCAATTCCCTCATTCTCTCTGACTCCCAGTGTCTCATTCACTTGATTGTATACATTGCTTTTGTTATGGGTTTCTCATAATAGAGAAACCGTGTGATATTTAACCAGGTTCTGACTCACTTAACTCAGTATGATGATCTCAAGTTTTATGCATTAATCTTCAAATGATTCAACTCTATCTGTCTTTATGGAAGAGTAGGAATCCATTATGTAGATATGCCACAATTTTTGTACCCATCATTCTGTATATGGGTATTTTGGCATCTTCCACAATTTAGCCATTGTTTGTTGTGCTGCTATAACCATGGGTATACATGTATTTCTGTTATATGTTACTTTTAGCTCTTTTGGAAAGATACCCAAAAGAGGTATTGCTGCTTTGAATGGAATATTTATTTTCATCTTTTTGAGAATACTTGGTACTGCTTTCTTTAGTTGGTTGTACCAGTTTAAGATTCCACTAGCAATGTGAAGGTATTCTTTTCCCCCGCAACATCACCAGCTTTTGTTGCCATTTGAGTTCTTGCTCTCACTGGGGTAAGATGGTATCTTAGTGTTGTTTTGATTTTCATTTCTCTAATGGCTAAGGATGTTGAACATTTTTTCATGTATTTGCTGGCCACTCATACTTTTTCTTCTGAGAACTGTCTGCTCATTTCATTTGCCTTTTGTAAACTAGGTCTCTGATTTTGAGGTATCTCTTTTTCTTTTGTTCCTTGTATTATGGTAAAAATCTATTCTGTTGGTTCAGAAACTTTTTAATTTGATACAATCTCATTAGTTGATTCTGGGGGTTCTTTTGAATTATGTGTTTTACTAAAAAAAAATCCCTTTACCCATGCCTACATCTTTAAGTTTTACTTCAGAAGGTTCAGTGTTTCCATTTTAATATCTAAATCTTTGATCTACTTTGATTTGATTTTGGTATATGGGAATAAATGCGTGTCCAAGTTCATTCTTTTTCATGCGGATAGCCTATTCTTTCAACACCACTTGTTGAAGAAGCTATCTTTTATCCAGCGTGTTTTTGGTTGCTTTGTCAAAGATCAGGCAATTGAGGGTCACTGAAGTTGTCTCCGTATCCTTGGTTCTGTTCCATTGGTCAAGCTGTCTATTTTTTTTGCCAATAGCATATTGTTTTTATCACTGTTGCTTTATGATATAACTTGATGCCTGGAATTGTGATGTCACCCACTTTTGTCATGTTTCTCAGGATTGCTTTGCCTATTCTGGGTATCTTTTGGTTCCCTATGAATTTAAGTATTGCTATTTTTAAGTTCTGTGAAAACAGTTGGTATTTTGATAGGAACTGTGTTGAATCTGAATATCAGTTTTGATAATATAGCCATTTTTGACTAGATTAGCTCTGCCTCTCCAGGAACAGGGAATGTTTTTCCATTTTCTAATGTCCTTTTCAATTTCTTTTTTTCAGCACAATACAGTTTTTTTTATTTATTTATTTTTGTAGAGGTCTATTAGTTCCTTAGTTAGACTTACCCCTAAGGATTTAATTTTTTGAGAAGCTATTGAGAATGAGATTATTTTCCTCAGCTCTTTTTCCATGAGTTCTTTATTTGAATAGAGGAAAGATATTAATTTTTTGTATTAATTTTGTGTCCTACAATTTAACTGAATTTGTTAAGTAGGTCTAAGAGTTTCTTGGTGGAGTTTTTGGAATCTTCTACATAGACAATCATGTCATTTGCAAATAAGTATAATTTAACTTCTTTGTTTTCAATATGTATTTTCTTTATTTCATTCTCTTGCCTGATTGCATGATATTAACTTATGTACAACCTAGATGCTTGTGGTTTGAATTTACCCTGCTGAACTTGAAGAAGGAAGCTGTTATCATGATATATTCACAATGAAATGTACCGATAATCAGTGACTTTGGAAGAGGGCCCTGAGCCTCATCTGAGACCTTATTTCTGGCCAGCACCTTGATTACAACCTTGTAAGAATCTGGTGAACCATTTAAGCCATTCCCTGACTTCTCACTCTCTGAAACTGTGAGATAATAAATGTGTTATTTAAAGCCATTTTTTGAGTAACTGGTTAAATGCCATGTAAAGCTATTGTAGACTCATATATATTAAAAATTATGAATGATGTCAAAAATGAAGGAAAATGGAGAATAGTATTGACTAGTACCATGTATCAAGTGTGAAGTTTGAACAAATATTAACATTCTGCTATACTTCACATTTTCTTCAGAAATAAAACAATATAAATAATATTGAAATCTCTTGCATAGATTTTTCTAATTCTGGATCCCTCACTTCCTTCTGAGAAGCAACCCACTGTTCTGAAGATTGCTAATTAGCATTTCTGTGCATTTTAAAAGATTTTCATCATGTGTGTATATATAAATACAATGTAAACCATCATTTCTGTTTTAGCTTTCCTTTAATAGAACTAGATTAAAACGCTTATGGATGTCTTTTATGGATTTGTCTTTGTATTATTGCCCAGCTTTACACTGAATTTCAACATTTTGTTAGCTGTAGTGGCAGAGATATTTGATGCTTGGTGGACAGGCATGTGCTGTATTGCACCTGCCACCCCTCCCACAGTGGGGTCGTGCCATGTGGCTAGTTCTGGCCAACTTCTTTTTGAGGGAAGCTGTGTGCATAAGGCCTGGCCTGAAGTACTAAACATACTCTGTGGAGCATGTGGCTTATCTCTTCTCCTGCCTTGTCAAGAAACCTGTAACCTGTGTGTTGATGTGATCCAGCCCCAAGTTTGAAACTGCCGAGTAGCATGTTCAAGTATACTTTAGATTATCCATTGTCCTCAATACTTAGTTTTATTTAAGTTGTATCCTTTATACACTGTGTAGCTACATGTATATATTAAATATATGTATACATGCATGTGTTATGTATGTATATGTATTATATATGTATCATGCATACAGATTATACAATAGAGTAATGGGTTTCATTTTGAGATTTTTGTGTATATGTACAATATACTTTGGTCATATTCTCCAATCTCTCTCTTCTTTATTCTCACTTTTTGACTCTACATGGCCCTCCATCTTTTTCCTAGTAGTTTCTAGCTGGGTGTATTTTAAAAATCAAATCTAATATTCTTGTCATTTTGTTTATTTTATCCACTTGCTTTGGTGATAATCCCCATCCCCATCCCTGGCAGTCATCAGTTTGCATCCTGTCTCTATGGTTAGAGCTATTCTGGATATTTGATAGAACTCTTATAATATACAATCTTTTTATGTGGTTCCTTTCACTTAGTGTCAGGATTTTGGGGCTCATTTTTGCTACAGCTTGCTTGCTCCTTCTCCCTCCCTCCCTTTCTCTCTCTCTCTCTCTCTCTCTCTCTCTCTCTCTTTCTTTCATCTCACTCAGTAGTCCCACTGGTCCTGAGCTCACTATGGAGTTAAGGTTGGCCTTGGACTCATGTCAATCCTCCTGCCTTAACCTCTGGATTGCCTGTATTACAGGCATATGCTAGCACACCTAGTTTATGTGGTGCTAGGGAATCAAATCCAGGGTTCTGAGGTTGCTAGCAGGTGCTTTTAACTGCTGAACTATTCCTCCAACACCTGCTATAACTTTCTGTGCCTGTCAACTTTATTGGTGTTGAGACAAAATAGTGGAAGCCCACAACTTAAAGGAAGAGAGATTTATTTAAATCAGTTTTTAGTGATTTTACACCCTTTAGCGGCACAGCTCCCTGATTGCCACACCTGGAAGGCTCCAGCAGAAGGATCACAAGGTCAAGCCCTGCCTGGGTAACTTAGTGGATTAGCAAGATCCTGTCTCAACCAAAATGGGGTGGGTGTGTATTTCAGTGTGAAAGCCTGAGCTAGATCCTCAGTATCACACATGTACAAAAAGAATACCCCTGTTAGATCATGCCCCCAGTGATCTGGCTCCAGCAAGACTCCAGCTCCTAGCAGTGCATTTAGTTAACCCTTTCTACCCCCATGATCCAATCACCTTTTAAAAATCTTACCTCTGGACACATGAAACTTTTGGGGGACATTCTGCATCTGAACAGTAACAAATATGTCTTAGTGCTTTATTCATTTTCATATCTTCATGTCCCAGTAGTATTCTCTCATGTGTACAGAGAGTGCAGTTCTTGTATCTACTCATATATGCTGAGCAATTGGACTGTTTCTACCTTTTAGCGATTGTTAGTAATGCTGTAGTGAACATTTGTGTGAGCATATATTTTTGGTTCCATTGAGTAAATACAGTCATGTGTCACAGAAAATGTTCCAGTTGATCGAGAACCAGGAGTACAGCAGTGACTCCATGATTATGTAATGACATGCTGTCCCACCGCTGCAGCACAGGCATCACTCAGGTTTGTACCGGTGTTGGTATAAATGTAATCAGTATGCTGCTGGTTGTATAGAAGAGGAGCATATGCATTTATGCACAGTGCATAGCCCTTGAGCATGATAAATATGAGGATCTACTGGTTTGCAAACTACACATTTTGTTATTATTTTAGAATGCATTTTTCATGTTAAAAAATGTTTGCTGAACAGCAGCATGCTATGTCATGGTGAGAGCAGCCTCATACATTTCCGGATACTGTTTCTGCATCTCTTGACTCAATTCGAATGTCACCTTGAAGGGCTGACATATGCTATCTAGGTTTGTATAAATATGTTCTATGGTGTTCACACAATGAAGAAATATCCCCAAAACACATCCAGAATGTCACGTTTATTAGTTAACACAGGGCTGTATTTTGTTTATATTATACATAGGAGTGGAATTGTAATCATAGAGTTTTAAAAGAATTTCCAATAAATATTTACTTTGGAACAGCTTTAGATTTACAGTGATAGGGTTTAGATGGCCCATGCTCCCCCATCTCTCCCCTTCCCTGCCAGCAACAGACTCATGCATTTGTTTGTTGTGAATTTCATGTGCAGCTAAGAGGTGTGGCCTGTGAGAGAGGGCCTGGTAAGGAGGGGTGGATTATAGATGTGTGGCCTGGATGGATAGAAACTCTTATTCTGTTGGCCTCAGATCCTTTTTCTTGTGATTCCCTAAGCAACTGTTCTCCATTTTCCTGCTGTTGCTAGCCACCCATACATGGACTGAGCCCTTGTAAAACTGTGAAGTAAAAGAAGTCTTTCCTTCTTTAAGTTGTGTGTGGTAGGTATTCTGTCCAAACAACCAGAAAGTAACTAAGACAGACATTAAAAAAATGTATGTTGGTTCAGGTCTTGTATACACCTTATCAGGTCTTTTACTGCAGTCTTACGCTAGCATGGTAAATTTGTTACAATTAACGATCTAATATTGATCCAGTAACTGAAATCTACCTTTACTCAGATTCCTTATTTTTTGCCTAGTGCCCCTATTCTGTTCCAGAATCCCATCCAGGACACTGGATTATATTTTGTCGTCCTTTGTCCTTAGGCATCTTGTGGCTGTCACACTTTTTCAAACTCCTTTCGTTTGATCACTGCTCGTGTGGACTTTGATCGCCTGGTTCAGGTCGTTGAGGTCTGGTTTCTAATACTGTTCTCCCCCCATCATGTGCAGCCTATCCTTAAGTCACGAGGAGTTATGCTCCAATTTCTTAATAGTGAGATATCTGTATATGTGTTTTAGAATTCTACACTATGGGAGATCTGTCTCTTCTCTCATTTGTTTATTTATCCCACCACTTGTATGATTTACAACCCATGACATTTATTTTAGAGTTTGGGTTATAATGCAATACTACTTATTTTTGTTGCTGAAATGATTCCCACACACTGCACCTGTTTTTATCTGAGAAATGGGTAATTGAAGTAGGAATCAGATCTTCTTTGTCTTGGCTTCTAGAAAGCTTAGAGTCACAACTATGGCCTTGCAAAAACTGTTTATAAATTAGTTAATTTTTGTATTAATCTGATTTTTTGTATTAATCTGTTCCATGTTTGCTTCTTCCTTTTTCTCTTCACCTGCGTCCAATCCAGAATATCTTGCCATGTTTTATGAAAGTGTTTCTAAAGCCATCTTAATTTCTTCCTGAAAGAAGATCAAGAGTAGCAAGTGTCCTTGCTTACTTTTCTTCTTGCAACATCACCGCTTTCCTTCTCTGGCCCTCCTTTCATGTCAGCTGGCCTCTGGTAACGTCCCATCTGAGAGGCTGATGCCAGAGCCCTAGTCTGGGGGTGCTGGGCCTTGGCTTGCTGTGACCTCACCACTCCAAGCTGTAGCAGAGGTTGGAAAACTGCCTCACCAGACTGTACACCTGGCTGCTCTCTTGCCAGAAATATTCAAATGAGATTTCACTTTCACTCTGCCTCTTGGATTTCATTGCCTTCTTTTTTTTCTGGTCTTTCTCCACACTGGCCACTAACATTGGCAGAAAGGATGGCTTCTGCAAAGCACTACAGTAATTTTTAAAAAATAAAAACGGTTTTGCAGAGCATGGCAGTGACCTTGGGCTACTAGTTTGCTTTGAAGTCATTTCAAACTTTACTTCCAAGTCAGTGGAAACCTTACTAACTTCACTTCTCAGAGTGGGAGTTCCTTTGTGATGTGGAAGATCTGGAGGTTTCTTCCTCTACAGGACACCTTTGAGATGAAATAAGGTCAAATTAACAAAGTTTTCTGCACAGGGCCTGGCATATAGCTATAAAAATGCTAGCTGTTATGATAATTGTAATAAACCATTTATGTTGTTAGTTAGAGCTTACTAGTGTTGTTTCAGCTTCATGCCTTGTGCAGTGTTTGGAAGTGCAGTGGAGAGCAGATGGCTTGATTCTGGCTGAGAGGCTCCTGGATCCTTAGGTTAGATTGGATACTCGAGGATGGAATATGGTGAATTCAAATTATCGCCCCCCCCCTTCCCCTGTCATTTAGTAGCCATATAAACTTAGAGGTTACATAACCACTCTGAGGGTTGATTTCTTCGTCTTTAACATTGGGAAAATGAGGCTGCCTTGAAGAGTTATAGGGGTGGCGGGAGATGATCATGTGGCACACACTGCTCTTAATAAATGATAGCTTTAAGGAAGTGGTATTAAATTTAGGTCTGATTGCCAAGTAAATAAAGGAGAAAAGAATTGTTTAGCTATTTAAGAGGAATTTTCATCTTGCAATTGAAACTTTAAAAGAGACAGAGTAAGTTGTTCTGGTTTTTTAGCCTAAAGCTTACAACTGTGGCATGGACATGAAGAAACATTGAAAGATGTGAATGTGTTTCTGAACTGGAAGCTCCTGTGAAAGGCAGGAGAGGGGAGAAATAGGTGCTGTTCGTGATGGAACAGAATTCCTGAGTCAGTATTCATGGGCAGTTCTCTAAAGGTGGCTCCATTAATGTTTGTGTTCACTGTGACTGTGGTTCTCAGACTTTTTTTTTTTGTTGTTGTTGCAGAGTCCTTTCCATCAGGCTAGGAAATGCTTAGGTGTAGTAAGTCTGAAGGAAAGGCAGTAGCGTCTGGTGAAGCTGGCTGGGGACTCTGCTGTGAAGGTCAAGCATAGTGGAGTGGTTGTAGTGCAGCCAATGCTGTGGCAGTGAGAGTGATCCAACTCTGGAGGTGAAAATTACCTCAGAGTCCAGGTAACTTCTCCTGGAACTCACTTTCCACCTGTGCTCTGGCAGATTTATCCTCTGACCTTTGCACAAAGTGACAAAACCCCTCACTTATGTGAGTTTTCACAACTCTGAGGAAACATTTTTAGCAGAATTGAAAATATTGTTTGATGGATTTCTGTTTCTAGTTTCCAGGGATCAGGAATCTAGGCCTAACTGAATGCCTCTTGTTCAGGATGTTTGGAGAATTCAAGATGGTGGCAGGGCTGCAGTTTCTCAAGTCTTGGCTGAGGTTGCCCCGTCGGCCTTTAGGGGGCTCCCTTGGTGGCTTTTGCTGGGATACTTGAGCTACACACTACACTGGCTTTGCCACAGAGCTCCACACACCATGGCAGCAGCCCTCTGCCAGAGTGAGCAAGTGACCAGTGAGAGAGGGTTGATGGGAGTTTTGGAAAGGTTTTCTGTCTATTCTCCTATGTGTTTGCTCCCTTTTCTGCTGGAACTTTAATTACCCTGGACCTTTGATTCCAAAAGAAGGACTGGATTTTCCTCAGCTAAGTGGCCTGACTCCCCAGTAATCACTGGGTTATCCTCTTCCTCCCTGAGCTCACATGGGTACATAGGCGTAGGTTCAGCCAGTGGCTGAAAGCAGTGTTTGCTTGTGTTCTGAATAAAGGGATCTCCTTTAGGTCTCTGCCAGGAATTCTTGCTCTCCCACCCACTTAGTATCAAGGTCTGTTGCTTCCTTGTGTTCTTTACGGTTAGCTTTGGATAGTCTCTTGGGAAAAGCGTGTTTCAAGAATTTCACATTATTTTTTTTTCTTAATTTCTTTGGGAACATATGTCCCAACCAGCTAATTTAAAATAAAACATAATTTCTGTCTGTGTCTCTGAAACTTAAATTCTATGAGAACAGGGGCTTTATTGAGTTTGTTTGGAGATTTTGGCCCAATGCTTTGCAAAAATAAGAAAAAAAGAAAAAAAAACCCAAAAACCAAAAACCGAAACAAAACAAAGCAAAACAAGACAAACCTGGTACGCAGTGTATACTTGTACAGTGTTGTATTTGGCAAGATTGCATCGACTTGAAAAAGAGGGAGGGAGAAAAAAGATAGTTAATATCGGTGAACTATCAGCCACGTACTGTACTGGGTACTTTAAATATATCATCTTACTTGATCGTCATATTCCTGTGAAGCCAGAATCAAGTCATGCTGCTAATTAGAGAAAAGACCAGTGACGGAGTAAACTTAATTTATATACCTAATAATTTAAAATCGATAAATAGCACTATTTAAAATTAGAAAACAATAAACCTTACTTTGTTTTCAACAAAGACCCATTGTGTATCTGTGTTTTTTATATTGTATAAAAATAAGTTACAGATGCATCAGGTTTTAGTTTTTAACACTTAACAACAAACTAATAAATCTTGAAAATTGTGTGAAGCATGAAGCTCATTCTGAGACAACTCTTTGTCTCCAGTTTATTGTTTTTTCTCTCTTGCTGTCTTTTTCTCTCTTACTTTTACTTCTCTAGGACAAATCAGGGCAACCACAGATACCCCACTGGGGCTGAAAACCCAAGTGAATTACTGCTACTTTGAGTTTAATTTCTTTGCAATAAATGAAGGCATTGGTCAGGTCCCCCATCTTCTAAATAGCCATCAAAAATTCGCGTAGAATTTATTTCTATTTTCCCCTGAGTATTAAGAATTTAGAAGTGTAACTGTTTAACTGTTTAATTTGGTACTATTTAGTTATTTAGTGTTTTCTTGAAAAATATGTAAAAATGAAATTGCCAGAGGGCTCTGAAAATCAGTGGTGATCAACTAATCCTCCAAGGCTGTCAGGGTATAAAGGGCTTTCATTCAGTTAGGGAGTTATCTTGTTGACAAGAAGCTTACCAAACACTGACTAGAAGAAACCCCATTTACGAGAAATAGGCCTTTTGGTGCATCAAATCAATGGTTAATCTTAGCTTCGCGGAGAAACACAGGCATGTGTTAGCATACTAGGATGCACATGGGTCATGCATTTTCTTTCTCATTTGTTCCAATCACAAGCCAATCCAGCTCTCTGGGTTGTGTGCTGAGGAGACTGTCCATGGGCGCATGAAGAGAAATTGAGAAAGAGTGTGCAGAAAATTTAGAGTGTATAATGTATTTAGGGCAATATTTAAATATAGCAAGTTGTAATCAAGCCTTTTGCATTGCTTTAGCAATGTGAATATAAATTAGTTTTCATAAAAATTATGAAAACTTTATGCACATTATTTTCAGCAATCTGAAAGAATATTATTAAATTTTAAATTTAGAGCATTCTGTGAGTAACTGAGAATATGGTAATTATTTCAATCTGAAATATAATTAAATGTCTTGGAAAGACAACATAAATCTTATTTAAGCATTTTTCCACTGGTTCACAGCTCTACAGAAAGAAACCTTAGCTGGGTAGGTACTTGTCCTGATATTACAGAGTTCTTCAAAGAATACAGAAATGCCATAGTTTGTGTAGAGCTTGTAGGACATTGTAAGGAGTTTAGATTTACCTCCAGATGAGACTGAATGTCATGGGGTGGCTTTGAGAAAAGAAGATAGATTGTAAAATTTACATTATAAATGGACTTCTCTGTACTGTATTGAGAATAATGTTTAAGAGAAATATGAAAGAAGGGAGATCAATTCAGAGTCTAATGCAGCAACGTGGGTGAGATGTGTAATGGTTGAGTTGAGGAAATAGTACATGAGATATTGAGAAAGTTTTAGTTTCTTAAATGTATTTTTGAAGATAACAGCCAAAAGAAATTATGAACAAATTAGATGTGTGGTGTGTGTGAGAAAGAGAGAAATCAAGGATGATTCTAAGTTTTTCACTTGGGCAATTGGCATGATAGAACTGTCACTTAGTGACAAGAATCTTTGGGAGTTAGATAATTCAGAGATAGACATACATGCTGTAGATATACATATTGGGTATCTCAGTTGAATTTTCAGTTCAACAAAGAGCTCTGGATGGTTATTAATTTGGGATTAATTGAAATATAAATCATGTTCGAAGCTGTCACTCAAGGCATGGCTAGATTGTAGAGAGAAGACACCAAATAATGAGTATCCTAATATTTAAAAAGTGGGTTATTAGGAGAAGCAAATGGAAGAGACTGGAAAGAAAGTTTTTTGATGTAAAGAAGACAGTATGGAAGCCAATCAAGGAAAGAATTTTGGCAGTGGATAAGTGATCACCTGGGTCAAATGCTGTGGCTCTGTTAACTAGATGAGGTATGAGAAGGAAGAGGAGACCATTGGTGACCTTGTCAAAGACTGCTTAGTGAGGAAGCAGTGACTAAGGTCTGGTTGGATTGCATTCAGTATGGGGGGAAAACCTGGGAGAGTGGTTAACTTTTTGATGAGTTTTTCTATAAAAGTGAGCTGAGATGATGTGCTATTATGTGAAGTTATATGTAAAGTATGTTACTGTATGTTTCTGTGCTAATGCTAAATGGTTCTGTAGACTTGGAGGAATTCGGTAATGTTGAGCAAGTTCCTAGAGTAATAATAGTCTGTAGCTGGTGGAGGATGGTGGGGTCTAGGGCTGCAGCAGAAGGATCACTCTAAGACAAAAAGAGAAGGGCAGACTGCTTCAGCCAGGATGCATGTTGGTGTGTAGACATGATGGTAGGAACTTGTGATAACTCTCTAATTTCCTCAGCCATCTCTGTGAAATGGAAGCCAGGATTATCAAATAAAGATGCAGTGTTCAAGGTCTGAGAGAAGTGGAGAAGCTATGAAATAATTTCAAGTGAAATTAAAAAAAAACACGTGCTGGGAAAATATAATTACTTGGTTAGCCTTCTTGGAGGTTAATGATCTTGAATTTAAAGTGAAACCTACCATCGTGGTTGTTAGTTTCTCTTCAGTCACGTGTACCTGAATGATTGTGGGGACCTCAGTAAGTGTGGGTTTGGATTCAATCATGGGCAGGCCAGATGATTGAGGATGTGGTTATAAAGGCAGGCACACAACCTAAACTCTGTAACAAAAGAGGTTAGAACACAGTGGTGGTAGTATACAGAGAGACAATTGTTTGTAGGTTGTAGTGAATAGAAGAATATTATAAATCTAGTACTGGCGGAAATGAGGAGACTCTTAGGAGTGGTGGTTAGGAAAGCAGTGTTTCACACGAAGATTGCAAAGGGAGTGCAGTTTATTTTATTTTTTTCATAGCAAATTGCATCTAATTTTATTTTTTTCCTTATTTTATTGGTATACATATGAAATACACAATGGTTACAATGAGCTTTTATGCACCTATATGTCATGTTAACATTACAATCCTTTCCCTTCCACTTCTTGGCCCTCCTGCTCTACTTAAATTTTTTTTTATTTCCTAGGCGACCAGTACCCTACAATTTTATTTATTTATTAACTTATATATACACGAATTCCAAATTCTGTGACACATTAGAGACATGGGTTTTGGGGAATCAGTGATCGTCTATGCCTCCTCTCCCCTTTTCAGAGGTTCACTGCTTTCCTAATGACCATTGTCCCTCTTTCTATCCTCTAACACAGATTGGGCCTTTTTATACCATTATTTTTTGTGGATTTCATAAGAGGGACACCTGTCTTAGTCATTCTTTTGTATTTAGTCCATTTCACTGGGGATTATTGGATCAAGGTGGCCCTATTTTTATTCAGAAGATTTATATCTGTCTTTCTTATGGCTGCATAGTATTTCGTTGTGTGTAGGTACCACATCTTCTTTAACCATGCCTGTATGGATGGGAGGGTAGGGTGTTTCCAGGATTTGGTTATTATGAATTGTGCTGCTATAAACATGGATATGCACGTGTCTTTTTGGTATCTTGCCCTTATTTCTTTTGGGAATATGCCCAGTAGAGCTGTAGCTGGATCAAATGGAATATCTATTTTCAGTATTCTAAGGAATCTACAGACTGTTTCCATAATGTTTGGACCAGATTACATTCCCACCAGCAGTAGAGTTCCTATAATTATTTCTGCAGTCTTGCCAACAATTGTTGTGTTTGGAGTTCTCGTTGTAGGGAATTCTCATTGGGGTGAGTTGAAACCTCAGCATTGTTTTGTTTGTTTGTTTGTTTGTTTGTTTTTGCATTTTCTGATTGCCAGTGATGAAGGGCACTTTTTCGTGTGCTTGTTGGCCATTTGTATTTCTGAGAAGCTTCTTTTCATTTCAGCTGCCTGCTTCTTGATGAGCTCATTTATTTTGGTGGGTTTTATGTCTTAAGGTCCTTTGTATATTCTAGATACTAATCTTTTGGGAAGTGCAATTTATAACAAGTCTATGGGAAGGACGGAGACCCAAGTTATTGCAGTATTTTTGAGTAGTGAATGTCAGTGAAATGCATAGATATTGAAGTCACCAAGAATTAATTAATTAATTAATATTTCCCCACCAATATTGGAGAAAATGACAGTGATTATATCTCAGTTACTTCACAAAAATCACATTTTAATTGTATATTCAAAGTACACTAGAATAAAAGGATTAACATTTTTATTTTATGGAGTAGTTTTCACTGGTTATCATATTTCACAGCTCATAATCACTGCTATGTTTTGCACTGGATGAATAAATAAAAATTCACTAGTAAAAAGCTACATTTTATTGAAAAATATCTCTAGTGCTTACTTGGATATAGATTTTGAGTGGGATCTTTTGGTAGTCCTATTCTTTCTTGACCACGTACCTTTATGCTTGGCCATCATTTTTCAAACTGCGGATGTTAGCAGAATCCTCTTGTGCAGAAGAGCAGCAAAACTAATACAGTTTAGAGAAGCAAGCTGTACTAAGAAGCCATTTATTTTATCATTCAAAATGTATTCCAAGGTTACCTAAATATTCTTGTAAACTAAGTGAATTTTATATTTGTGAAGACATAAACATTTGTTTTTAGAATTAAACACTATAATCTGGGTGATAATGTATGTAATCAACTATGGTCGGCTAGCAGCCATAGACAGAACAGGATGAGGTAGAGAGAGGAACCTAATACAACACACGACTTGTAGTCTGTGTTGGGACAAATTTCTTCAGTGTTTGACAAATTTAACTTTTTCCAGCAGGTCTATATATACTCTAAAGTAGCAGCAGGGTTATTACAGGTCATCAGATAAAGGGAGGGCTATGTGTAATGTTATGATTCTCTCCATAAGCTTAGGAAGCAGTTTACCTGTAAGGGGCCATTGAAGATAGCACAAAGGTCGCCATGGACAAAGGCAGGAAGGAAGCACTTAGCTGAGCTTGGCTGGGGCTCAGTGTTCTAGGCCACAGGGCATTATCAACCATCTGTTGACAGTTGAACCCTTTGCCGTGCTAGTTATGTCCTTACCCCCAAGCCTGTTCTAACTAAGTTTCCACAACCTGGCTTCCCACAATCAACTGTGAATTTCTTATATTTAGCTCTTACTATAGAGTTATAATCGGGCCTCACAATTAGAAGATAAAAATCTGTAGTGGTCTGAGTTTGTTTTAGCTCTTATGATAATAGTGGAGTCATTTAAACTTTGATCAGTCTTCCTGTTTTTTCAGCTACATTTGAGGAGAAATAAAAAGAACAATCTTAGATTTTAGCACATAGAAAAAAATTCAAAGATACCATTTGGGTAAGCACATTGTTTAAGAAATCAACTGTTATGCAACTGAAACAAGTTGTCTTATGGTGTCTGTTTTTGGGAACTAACCTAGTATACTACTATTCTTTTGGATACATATACAGTGGTAGGATTGCTGGATTACATAATAATTTCAGTTTTCATTTTTCTGAAGAATTTCCATATTGTTTTTCATAGTGCCTTTTAGATATTGAATTTCTTCCAGTAGTTTGTAAGGGTTTCAAGTTCTCCACATCCTCATTAGCACTTGTCTGTGCTCCCTTCCTCCCTCCCTACCTTCTTTTCTTCCTCCCTCTGTCTCTCCCTCCTTCTCTCCCTCCCTCCCTCTGGTCCGTCCTTCCTTCCTTCCTTCCTTCCTTCCTTCCTTCCTTCCTTCCTTCCTTCCATCTCCTTTCCTTCTCCTTCTTTGATGATAGCCATCCTGTCAGGTGTGAGGTAGTATTTCATTGTGGATGCTATTTATATTTATCCTAATAATTAGAGATGTTGAGCACCTTTTCATAAACCTCCTGACCATTGGTAGGTTTTTTTTTTGAACAAATGACTATTTAATTCTTCAGCTCAGTTTGAAATTAAATTATTAGGGTGTTTGCTTTTAGCTATTTAGTTGTTGGAGTCTATCATATATTTTGGAAATTGACCCCTTATTAGCTGTGTGCTTGCAACTATTTTCTCCCATTCTGAGGACTGTCTTTTTCCTTTGTTATGTAGAAGGTTTTTTTTTTTTCCTTTGACATAGTTGCATTTGTCTACTTTTGTGTTTGTTGCCATTGCAGTTGGTGTCATATCCACGAAGTTATTGCTAAGACCAATATAGGGAAACTTGTCCCAACTGGGAGTTTTACACTTTCTGTTCTCACTTTAGTTCTTTGATCTATTTTGAGTTTGTTTTTGAGTGTGGCTTAAGGTATGGCTTCAAATGATTTTACCTGTGGATATTCATATGTCAATTATTACCTATGATATCTCAAAGCTATGTGACATTCTATATTTTGAAATAAATTATTTTTAAAACTATAAAAGATTGTATGCTGCACCGATCCTAAATAAAAGTAACACATGTGCTACCCCTTGCCGTTCTGTTTATTTCTCTGGTCATTAGTACCATCACTCATTTTCAGTCGCCTCACCTTTAAATTGAACGTTCCAGTATGCCACCTTAGCATTTGTAGCATTCCCTTCCGAGAAGTGATCCTCGAATTCAATTCATGTTATTTCTTTCTAAAACAATAGAAAAACTGACAATCAGGGAAGCACAGTGATTTGTTAAATTCACATTATTTCTGAAATTTGTTACCAGAAGCTGAATTGCTCACACGTCTACAATATCCTACTGCCATTTAAATATTAACTGTAAATAATTTTGGCATGTTAATAACTTGACACTTGAAAATGTTAATGATTCTTTGAGGAGCTTACTCAACGAAGAGATGTTGCTCTGTTACCATAGCGCTACAGAAGCGTAATTGGAGTCTGGGGCAATCTAAGTAGTGACATCTATAATTGTGGCATTGCTAAATAAAATCTGATCAAGGCTTTTAAGTACATTAGTAGTTACTAACAGTATTCCTGCAAGAAACAAAGTTCTTTTTCAAAATTTTTGTTTCTATTCTGATTATAGAAACATGAGCAGAAGCATCACTACTTCTAAAAATTTATATTCAAGGCATATAGTTATAGTTACTATATCCAGAAGTAAAGAATCACAATACTTTCTTATAAAAAGGAAAGATGAAAATTATTATAATTTCTTGATTAATTTTTATTCTGTTTTCTATATCACAACTGTTATAGTGGAACCACCTGTTTCAAATAAGTATTCTTTAAATTCTTAGTGATGTAATTTGGTTTTGTTACATTTCTGGAAAATAAATGGAAACAAATGAAGCTAAAAAAAATTGTAGGACTGAAAACCGCATTTGCAGTTGATGTATTAGAGCTTTGTCTATGAATATTAACTTCTAATCTCTTTACTTTTCTCCAGGATCAGACTAATGAGCAAAGTTTCTGTATTCTTCTAAGTTGTCATACCATACAGCCTGCATTCTGTTAGTTACAAATCTTCCTGCTTGACCATTTCTTTTTGCATATGAGTAGACCAGCAGGTTATATTTACTGCAGTGAGGAATAGAAACCATCTACAAGCATCATGAGATATTCTTATTTTATTCAAGTTTTTACAGATATATTCCGACCAACAGTTATTTCATGAACATTTAAACTAATGAAATTAAAGTTACATATATTTAGATATAGTAGACAGTATATACATTTCTTTAAATGGTTACATATTTAATTTTGCTAGTGATGTGTAAAAAATGTTATCACTGCTTACATTCTGATAGCTATTCATGTTCAGTTACCAGAAGTAAAATATTGTGGCCCAAACCAGAGGCATCTCTGGAAAGTTGCTTTCCAAGTTGAATTGCTTCGATGTCTAAATGTGCACTGATTTAGGATTTTGTAAGTTAAATATTATTGGTATTATGTTAGGGATCATGAGTTGCGAGTGTGTTCCCCTGCTGTAAGTGTAGAATCTAACATCATAGTGGGAACAAAAGATACCATGTGTATCGTTCTTATTGCACGTCTATAATGTATTTCTTTCTTTCCTAAATATCTGGAAGTAGGTGATGCAAGACTGGTTTGGTTCTTCTACACGATTGGCGGTGGCGGTGCCCTCGCTACTGTGTCTTTCATGCATTCTCAGTACCACTCACGGTTGGATATAATTCTCCCTGTTCTAGGCGCCTCATCTGTACTCTACATGTGAAAGAGAAGAGGGAGGAATAGGAACAATTCCTGATTTCTTTTAGGAATGATTTGCTGATTACATCCTCTTCTACTTTGTGGCTGCTTCTTATTCACTTGTTACACATAAATGCAAAGGGATTTGTAGCAGTCCTCTTTCTTCTAGGTGTTCATTGGTTTTCGTAAAAATCAGGCTTTATTACTGGCATTGTTGGTGAAAAATAACAACTGATTGCTCTAAATAGTCTTTAATGGAAACAGGCTAAAACCCAATTCTGGAAGAAAAACTCTTACTGGGATTCAGAGTAAAATTTGGTCTTAGAACTAAGTGTGTAGCTTAAAATACAATGAGATAATACTGGCTTTATTTATTTATTTTAGCAAAAATATGATTTTTCAGTTGAGTGGAACTCATCAGTTGCTATTGTCATCATTAATTGAAATTAATGAATAATTTAAGACAAAATAGCTGTCAAATGCCAATTTAAATTATCTATTATTGAAAGAAGATTTGCAATAAATACACTTTAGTTATAGGCTTTTCTGTGTAGGGGGTAGGTAGCTGTCTAGATTCTCATGGGAAACATCAGATGTTTGAAATGAGGCATGGGTTAGTTGCCTTGACTTGGCTATTCTACCTTGCACTAAAAATCATAACATCCCTTTAATACATATAATATATAATACTTAATCCACATAAGAATATACAGTTATACTTTTTTAATGTATGACTTACATATTAAATTCAGAATGTTATTCATCATAGTGAAAAGATGAGAGTCCAAACGTTCATCAACAAATTAATAATCAAAATATAGTATATTCATACAATGGATTATTATTTGTGAAATAAGAAATGATTTATGCTGCAACATGAATACAACTTGAAAACACTATGTGAAGTGAAAGAAGCCCGTCACAGAAGTGCACGTAGTGCTTGGTGCCATGTGTGCCTAGTGTCTAGAGGAGGCATATACACAGAAGCTGGTTATTGGTGGCCAGGGGCTGCAGGCAGAGGACGTGAAGGGAGTGACTGCTTATGGGTGGGACATTTCTTTTGGGGTTATAAAAATGTGCTGGAATTTCAGAGTGGTGATGGTCACAGAACATTTTAAACATATCACAAACCACGGAATTGAACATATTTAAAATGCTTAAGGTGATAAATTTTATATTATGTGAGTTTTACTTCAATAAAAATACAGTGTTTCAGTAGAACTTGTTTCACAGGAATCATGAAAGTTAAATGAATCTACTTAAGCACATACATCTAAGACCTTCCTCTAAAAAATGATTTGAATGAAGACTCCAGCAATGCTTTGTCTTCTCAGGAAATCTGAGATTATAAAAATGTCTTAGATGGCATTTCCCTAAATACGGTCACGGACCGCTAAGCATCCTTGACACATTTTCAGGGAGTCTCAGGGGTCAACATTATTTCCATAGTAACACTAAGATGCTCCTTGCCTTTTTCATGGTGTCGACAAAACTGTGGTGGGGAAAGTCACTGGCACCTTACACTGATCAACCCAACTGTACCTAAAGTCGTGTTCTTCACTCTCATGAGTTCTCATTTAAAAATTTCTATTTTTAATTAAAAATGTCTTTGCGAAAGTGGCGCATTGTGAAAACCTGACATGACGGCCACATTTTATTTGTCCTGTGTGATGAAACATCGGGTAGAACTAAAGCTCCTTTGCCACACACCACGCTGCGACAGCATCTCAAGGGGGAAGAGACGTCCCTTCAGGAAATGACTGATGGGCAAGGTGTGATTATTCAGATTCGTATTTTCATGGGTATTTTCTCAAAAAATAATAAAGGTGAGTCTGCCATTTTATGCCCATCGGTTTTTGCTGTCATTAGTGATAAATTTAGAGATTTCAAGTGAAAGTTAGAAATCTGAAAAAAATTTTATTGGTGACTAAAGTGTTGATATTGGAGAATATAATTTTTGATATTTTGAAGTTAAATCTGCCAATGTTCTTAAGTTCTGTACTGCTCACTCGACTAATATCTTCAAATAACCAGTGCATGATATAAAATGGCACATGAATAAAAGATCTGTTGAAAATGCAAGATGAATCCTAGATTTGTAAAACAGGACGGAAGCCAAATACTAGCACACTGTTCTCAAATTTTCAATAACATTATTTGTATGAGGCTGTAGTTTTCTTATATTTTAGTTAAACTAACATACTGAAAAACAGCGAATGCAGAAGCAGGTGTCAGACCAGAGTTGTTTTCTACAACATCAAACAGTAAAGAAATCTGGAGAAAATACCAACGTCATTTGTTTACTATTTTTTCTAATTTTTATTATTTTCATAAATCATATTTGCATAGCATTTAATGAGTTTATTAATATTGTTTTAAATAAATATGGTAAATATTTAACTTATTTCTCACATAATGAATACTGTGTGATAGATCTGTGGAATGTTCTATGCGATTTTGTTCCTCCTCCTTCTTTATCTTCTTCTTCTTCTTTTTTTTTTTTGAGACAGGATTTCACTCTCTAGTCCAGACTTTAATTTGATTTTATCAGTATGTGGCTGAGGCTGGCCTTAGACTAATGGCACTGGTCCTGCTTCAGCCTCCTGTGTACTGGAAGTACAGACCTGCACCACCATCCTGAGTGGGATTCTTAAGTATGAACAGTTTCTGAGACCACAAGTCAAAAAACTGCTGCCTTAGACTATGGCCACTATAACTCAGAGCCTTTGCTTACGTTACCTTCACAAGTTCATTCGAATATATATATTCTTAGAATATTTATGTATAGACCATATTCCATTTAGTTAGAGATTGTGGAATTAAAAACATTGCTTATTATCCCTTTCCCCTTAAAAAGCACATATGAAAGCAATTAAACACACACACATGCATGCACGCACGCGCACACACACAGACACACACACACACATAGGTTTAGACAGGATCTTGCTAATTTGATCAGGCTGAGGCTCAGATTTTTGACCCTAGGCTAGTCTCCGTGTTGAGTTCTAGTAATTCCCCGGATACGCTAGCTCTTCTCCCTTTAGGGAGCAAAATCCCCAGAAGAATGTGTCTTTGGACAGTAATGATTTTATTTCCAACACAGTAGTATTTGCTAAGCTACACTTTGACATAATACTTTCTGATTATGTTGAAATGCAATAAAATCATTTTTTATATATGTATCACCGCTTTTCCTTAGGAAACTGAGAATATTAATATTTTCCGTATTCAACAATGTCTATATAAGAACATAAGACAA